>JAMFLL010000149.1:0-59053 GCA_027475725.1 Pythium rhizo-oryzae | reverse complement strand
GTGAGCTTGTACCGCATCGCGAGCATCTCCTGGCGCGTACCGTGCTTGAGCTGGCTCGCGAGCTCGGCGGCGTGCGCGCGCCAGTCCTTGGAGACCGTCCCGAGCGCCTGCAGGTCGAGATGGGTGTACGAGAGCGGCCGCTCCGGCGTCGGGCGCACGTCGCTGATCACGAACGTGAGCATGTGGTGGAGCAGCGCCTGTGGCAGCGTCGCGAGCTTGGACGGCGGGCCGCTGGGCGCGCGGCGCGCCGACACGCGGCCGAACGCCGAGGACGACGAGCTGTAGCGCGCGCTATTGCTGGAGGCGCGCGCCGCGGCCCTGCCCCTCGCGCGTCGGGACGCCATGGCTTCAGAGGGAAATGGCGGGAGAATGCGGGAAAGGTGGCGGCGGCGGAGTTTCCCCTCTTTGTGCGGGTGGGGGCTGCTGGTCCAGTGCTGGAAGACAGAGATTCGAATTCTGATCAATCACTGCTCTATATAGAGTGTTTCAGCCAATCAGAGGTGCTCATCCGCAAAGTTCGAACATGGGCACCATCGACGCTATGGACACACAGAATGATGGGAACGGCAGCTCGGAGGCGCCGTTCGCGCTGGCCACCAGAGCGTCCAGGCGTCGCTGGCGGTGGGTCGAGTGAGCCGCCGGAGACGGCGCCGCGCGGTCGCGTTCTTCTCGATCTCGCTCGTGCGGATCTCGCTCTTCCAGACTCGAGAGCACAACGACAACCATGTTCCATCTTCACTGGGTGCGCTTGGTCGTACGAGACGCGGCGTCGATGCGAGTGTCCCTGTCTCCCACATCGCGCCATCACTCAGCGCAGGCACAACTCCTAAATCCGCCGCAGCAGCCTTGGAAGTTTTGATCTGACCGTGGCCGCAGCACTCGCAAACGGCGACGAAAGAGCGCGCTCAGAAGACATGGCGGCCCCCGAACAGCAGATGAAGACGCTCGTCTACGGTGTGCTCGGTACGGCGCATATCGATTCCGTGACGATCGAACCGGGTGCGATGGTGGTTCAACTTCGGCGCGTGATCTTCGACCACGCGAGTAGTCGGACTGCCGATCCCAACTTCCGGTTCTGTGAGCTGGAGCTGTACATCCCGGAGGATCCGCACGTTGGCGACGAGAGGCTCCGCGGTGAGGACGAAGACATCGAAGGTTTTCTGAGAGAGGCGCGCGCACCAATCTCTGGATTCAAGGAGTTGGCGCTGCTTGATGTCCTCAACGATCCCACGTGCTTTGGACCAGCTTTCTCTCTTCGGCAGGAAGAGATCCACGTGCTGGTGGAGATTGTGGAGCCTGGACCGACGATCAAGCGCCAGCGTGTCAGTGGCGTCCGCTGGATCGTGGCCGAGGGCAACTACCCACCGAGCGACATCGAGACGACATCTCTCCTCGATAGGACCTCGAGTGAGAAGAGAGAATGGGTGACCGTGCCTCGTCGTTTCTTGCGTGGCAGTGGGTTCGCGATCTCGGAGTCGGAAGACCTCGTCTTGTACAAGCGGCCTCAAGTGCAAGACCAATGGACCATGATCCAGACCTGTGCGATTGACGGACAGGCGGCACTCTACGTCGTCGGCTCACGTGGGTCGGGCAAGTCGTGCGCGGCGTACGCGTTCGCGTGCAGCCAAGTGGACCGCGAC
The DNA here is from genome assembly GCA_027475725.1 of Pythium rhizo-oryzae. NCBI lineage: Eukaryota > Oomycota > Peronosporomycetes > Pythiales > Pythiaceae > Pythium > Pythium rhizo-oryzae. The sequence continues at coordinate 57,413 of JAMFLL010000149.1, read as the reverse complement.
AAGTGGATCGTCGTGTGGATACATGCCGACGAAGAGATCGGCTTGTGCTACTGCGTCAAGTTTGATGGGATGGAGAAAGCAACTACCACGGTTGAGGCCTCTAGCATCGCTGACGACATTGAAGAAATCTTGGACAAGCTGCAGCGACCCGGACGTGGGGTGATTGTCTTCTACGACGGGTATGTGGAACTGCTGAAGCCAGTGTGCGCCCATCTTCTGCGGTGGCAGAGCCAGGGTCGGCTTGATCGCCGTTTGGTGTACGTCTCATCGACGGTCTCGCTCGGCAAATCGTACAAGCTGGAGACGATCGGTCTCCTCCCGGCGCCGTCGTCGTGGCCCCCAAAATTGTCAACTGGGACCAGCCGACTTGACTTCAGATCGAGGATGAAATGTGAGGTGCTCTCGTGGACGCTGGACGAGTACATTGAGGCGATCCAGAACGATCGGTTCTTCGAATCGGTGAAGGCAACACTGATGATACCAATCGAGGAGCGCACGACTCTCGTCTTGTCCAACACAGAAGAAGTGGAGGTGGAATCTGTTGGCGTACGATCCCAGTATGTGATGACCAAGTACGACATCGCTGGGGGCAGTGCTCGGTTGATGTTCGGAGTCGACTCAGAAGCTGCCATTGCCATACTCGATACATCGATGGAGCTGTCTGGAGACCTGCGCGCCGTGGTGGAGTACGCCGTTGGCTGGGGCGGTGATTCGAGTGTGAATCAGCTTTACGCTCGATACTCTCGGATCAACGAGGTACGCACGGAGCTCGTGAGCATGTACGTGGCGCGGAAGGCTGTGGTGCAGCTACAGCTGCTGTAAACTCACCGACATTCGGTTGGATCGAGACTTGCCGGCGCCTTCTTAGCTGCCGCATTTGATGCAAACTGAACAATTCCATTGAAGCCCATCGATTGACTCCGCTATTCGTGGGGTTAGACGGACTGAAAAGATACTACATTTCCCTGTGTTTCTTCGTCTGTATGGTGGCAGTGTGTTACGTCGACAGCTTCTCGGTCGAAACGCTCTCAGGCATAGCCGCTGTCGGCCACGTCACACTGCGCTGTGACTCACAGCCATAGTCGCCCATGAATATGTTACGTGTGCTGCTTCAAGACGAATCAATCCCCTCAGGGGCTGTGTGGAGATCAGTTATCGAAGCCGCCGTGGTCGTAAAAGTCGTGGCCATGGTGGGCGTCGTCGTCATCTCTGCGACCGCCCCGCATCGGGCCAATATCGGGCAGCTGGAGACCGTTGAAAAAGTGGTACGCGCCCATACCGTAGTGGTCGCGCTCGTTTCGATAGTCTCCGTAGAAACTGTCTCGCCCACCACCACCATCTTCGTCGTCTTCGTTGTCGTCTTCGGAATCATCGCTGTCGAAGTTGTCCTCGTCGTCCTCCTCGCCTTCGACGTTCCCATAATCATAATAATACTCGTCCTCGTCGTCTTCGTAGTCATCCATGACCTCCTCCTTCACGAAAACGTCTTCAACAAGCGCTTCCTCGGGAACATCAGTCCACCTCGAGTCGTCAGGGTGCGTCGCGCCGGCTGAGTAGACACCAAACGCGTAGATCGCCTCGAACGTCTTGCTCTTGAGACCTTCGATGTCCACGCGGAAGGTGAGCGTCGGGTGCGCGCGACGCAGTGCACGGATCGCTCCCTTGAGCTGACCAAGGTAGCCGCTGCTCCAGGTTAGGTCGACGTCGTCGTCGTGACCGTTATCAACGCGCAAGAAAATACGCTTGTTCAGCAGTCTGAGCTTACCCTTGTGGTGATGGAGGCGCTTGAGGAACTGCAGCACAGCCGTGTAGAAGCAATTGTTGTGGCCGCCGCTGTAGTCGCCGATGGTGAGCGTGTAGCAGCGCGTGCCATGTGCCTCACTGGCGCTTGAATTGACGAGCGCAAAGAGGCCGTCGCCAGTCACGTTGACTGCCGGCAGATGCACCGTCGTGAGATGCCGGAGCCGAGCGAGCGCCTGTAGCGCTGGGTTTTGGAAGTTCCTGATCACGAACATGGCTTGCTGCTCGATAGCGAGATCCTGGAAATCCTCCCCAACATGGAACTCTTCCAGCTGTGGGCACGCGTGTACCAGCGCCTGGCAAAAACTGTTGCTGACGAGTCCAACATTGAACGCGTTATCGCGCTTCAACGGTAGCGGGGCGCCAGGAGCTACGGTGGCGTCGCCCTTGAGGCGTGAGTTGACCTGGATCCACAATCGCTTTAGCCCCGGGCACGCATGGAGCGTGAGGTGAACGCGCTTTGCAGTCGCGCCGAACCCGTTCGCCTTGGTCGCCGCTGCTTCGGTGCGACCTACCTGTTGGAGGTACGCCTTCCAGTCCCACGCCATCGAGGTCCGCAGCGTGAGATCCGTGAGCTGGGGCTTGGGGTATCTGGCGAAGATCTCGAAAAAGTCGGTCGTCCAGGGTAGGTGCATCCAGTCGATGCTACGCAGGTGCGTGCAAGTCTCACAAAAGCGCTCCCACACGATGCGGTCGACCATGAGCCGGTCGCTGTCCGGCACGAAGGCGTGAGATCCAGGCGTCAATGCACCATCCAGTACCTCGATGTTCGGGCAGTACGTGTATACCCGCAGGAGAAAGTCGACCGAGGACGCGAGCTCGTTTGGGGACGTCACCACCAGCCCGGTGGGCAGGCGAAGGCGCTGTAGTCCCCCGCCGTGGTGGTGCCACTGCTGCATGCCGGTCTGAAGTGCGTGGAGAAGCGACTGCTGGACGTCTGGCGACTGACGTGGACGACCAGCGGGGAGTAGAAGCGATTTCAAGTGGAGACAACTCGTCGCCGCCGCGCGTACGATCGGCGTGACGTCTCCGCAGCAACGGCTGAGATCCAGTAGCTGCAGGTGCGGCGCCTGGCTCACCAACTCGGCCAAGTGGAGCACGACCTTCTGCAGCAGAAACTCGGCGTCCTCGTCCTTGACGTCCACCCACGAGCGCACCTCCACCGTCATCTCCCGAAGGTACGCGCGACGGTGGACCACCCGGCGACGCAGCGCCAGCATCTCCGGACGCGAGCCTCTCTGGACGCGGACCGCCATGGTCGTGCGCATCTGCTGCCCAACGAGCTCGCTCGTGTGCGCGCGCATCGCCTTGGATAGCAGCGCCAACTCCGCGAGCCAGACCGAAACACCCTCCTTGTTGTCGCCACCGTAATCGTCAGGCAAAGACGCGGTGTACGGACGGCGCAGGTCTTCACAGAAGCCCATGACGTGGCGGAAGAGTACCGGCGGCAGCGCCTCCAGGTGCGCGAACGCGCGCACCGGAGGAGCGCTGCTGGATCCTCTTCCTCTTGCGCCTCCCCGGCCTCTTCCTCGCCCCTGTCCTCGTCCCCGTCCGCGTCCTCGCCCGCGTGTACTGCCAGTGGGTTGGCCGTCGCGGGGCGCGCCGCTGGCACTGCTCGACCGACGCGGGCGCGCGCGCGGGCCGTCGGGGGTTCGTGGCGCCATTTTGTCTGGTCTTGGTGGGCTGGGGGAGGCGATGCCAGTGTTTATGGCTTTATGGATGTGAGACCAAACTATGAGATACGATATATGGGTACAGTAGTAGATTTCGTAGAACATGGGGAATGCGGTCTAGTCTATGGTGGTGCTGGAGCTCATGTCTCCAACTTCTGGATGCGGCATCTCTTTCAGTAGTCGTATCCGTCCTGGTCATCAAACGCGTGGTCGTCGTCGTCCTCATGGTCGTCGTGGTCATCATCGTTGAGCGGAGCCCCATCATTGATCGCCAGTGCTCCAATGTCGGGCAGCGCTACGCCGTTGAAATACGTAGTACGACGGCGTCGTCGGCGGTTGCCTCGACCCGAGTCCTCGCTTTCATCATCATCACTGTCATCTTCAGCGTGCTCTTCGCTCACATCATCGTCTTCGTCGCTATCCAGGCCCTCGTCCTCGCTGTCAAACGGATCCTCAAAATCCTCGTCATCCGAAAAGTCTTCGTCTTCATCAAAATCTTCGTCTTCGTCCTCCCACTCCTCTTCCTCCTCACCGTCTTCTTCCTCAGCCTCGAGTTCATCCATGACCTCCTCAATAATGAACACATCGTCTTCAAGCGCTTCGGCCGGGAGATCGACCCACCGCGAGTCCGCCGGCTGGGTCGCGCCAGCCGTGTACAGACCAAACCCGTAGATCGTCGAGAACGACTCGTTCGAGAGACCGTCAGTCTCCACTCGAAACGTGATGGTCGGGTACTTGCGCCGCAGCGCACGGATCGCTCCTTTCAACTGCTCCAGGAAACTACTGCTCCACTCGCTGTCAACAGCACTCGTGTTGCCGTTGATTACGCACATGTAGACTCGCTTGGATGCCAGAGGCAGCGCGCCCTGGTACTCGTACATGCACCGCAAAAACTGCTCCATCGCCGTGTAAAAGCTCTTGGCCTGGTCACCGCGTTCGTCGCCGATTGCGATATCATAGCACCGCGTGCCATGAGCTTCGCTCGCTGGCGCGTTGACAAGGTCAAAGAGGCCCTTGCCAGTGATGTTGACAGCCTTGATGTCGACCACGGACAGGTGCTTGAGCTGCGCGAGCGATCGGAGCGCTTCGTCCTGGAAGCGCATGATGGGGCGCACACGTTTCATGGTCGCGGCCAGCGATTGGTGGTCCTCCAGCAGCCGAAACTCTTCTAGCAGAGGGCAGTGGCGCACCAACGCACGGCAAAAATTGTCGTTGAAGAGCGCTTGGTTCATCGCGTTGTCCCGCTTGTACGGCAGCGGAGCCTGGCGGCCGTCGTACTCCTCAAGGTCGAGCATCGCGTCCAGCGTCGCGTCGTCGTTGCTCACACGCGAGTTGGGCGTGATCGTCAGCCGCTTGAGCGCCGGGCACGCCTTGAGCACGTGGTGCACGCGGTTCGCGGACGCGCCAAAGCCGCTCACCTTCATGGCCGATGCCTCGCTACGGCCGACTTGCTCAAAGTACGCGTCCCAGTCCCACTGCATCGTCGTCTTGAGCGCCAGGTCGGTGAGCCGCGGCTTCTTGTGCTTGGCAAAGATCTCGAAAAAGTCGGTCGCCCAAGGCACCGTGACCCAGTCGAACTCGCGCAGGTTGGTCGCTGTCTCGCAGAAGCGCTCCCAGACCGAGCGGTCGACGAACCACTCGTCCATGCCGTCCTCGAGCACCCACTGCGACACGGCCGCGTCGAATAGCTCGATCCGCGGGCAGTACGTGTACACGCGTCGCAAGAACTCGACCGAGTTGGTGAAGCGCGCTGCCACGTCCTGCTGGCGGCTCGGGATGCGCAGCTGCCGCAGCCCGCCCGTGCGGCGGTGCCACTGCTCCAGCCCGCCAAAGAGCGCGTCCACGAGCGGGGCCATGTCGACGGCGCGGCCGGCGCGGCCCCGCTGGTCGTCCATGCGGTCCGTGGGCAGCTGCAGCGCCTGGAGCTGCGGGCAGTTGGCCGCGGCGGCGCGCACGACGCCGCTCACGTCGCCGCAGCATACGCCCAAGTCCAGCACCTCGAGCTGCGGCGCCAGACTCACCATCGCGGCCACCTCGCCCAGCACGCCGCGCAACCACTCGTTCGCCTGGTCCAGCGTCAGCGCCGTGGGCGGGAACACGTTCACCTCGAGCTCGCGCACGAACGCGCGGCGCTGCAGCAGCTCGCGGCGCAGCGCCAGCATCTCCTTGCGCGTGCCCGCGCTCACCCAGAGCAGCATCTTGCCGAGCGCGAGCTGGCCCTCGATCTCGGTCGCGTGCACGCGCAGCGCCTTGGACACGAGCGCGAGCTCGAGCAGCTCGCGCTCCGCGGCCGTGCGCGGCTGCCGCGCCGACTTGTGCGTGCAGCTCAGCGCGAAGCCCATCACGTGGTGGAACAGCGGCAGCGGCAGCGCCTCCAGCCGCGACAGCTCGCGCGGCGGCGCTGCTGCGTCCGCGGCGCCGCCGCTGTGACCGACGGCGGCGTCTGCGTCGAGCGGGCTAACTGCATTGGCGGTCGCGTCGGCGGCGGCGGCGGAAGGCGACGTCGGCGGCGCCATCGCCGTCGTCATCTCCAGCGTTTCTTCCCGGATCAAGACTTTACTATGGCGGGCGGGCGAATGGGGATTATCCGCCAATGAAATCAGATCTAGGATCCTGGCCCAATCAGATGTGGTTTGTCTATGAAATACGATAGGAGCCTTTTCTATCGTTGCTCAAAGTACCTGATATCACATTTGATAGAGCGGCGAGTATCGGACTGTGTAGAAAATGGAAGCCCCGGCCAGAACAGGAATTCTTCTGCGCGTGGATGTTTTGGTGAACGCGCTGCCTGGCCCACAGACGAACAGAAGCGATGCAGACGGCGCAGCAGCGGGCCGCAACCGACGCCGGCAACTGTGTCCGGCGCGTTCTCAGATCCGAAACGCGACCAAGCGGCTGGCGGCGCTGGCTAGAGCAAGATCGCCGCGAATCAGAAAGTGGATACTTGAGCCTTCTGTGTGTGTGGAGGATGGGCAGCGGGTTGGCGCTCAAACCCATTTTACATACAAATAGCAAGTATAAAGGGTCGAAACCCACCCGTTTGAGAATGTGGGTCGACCCGCGTCCTTTCGCGTCCCACGCCCCGCAAAGCGTGGGTGCGCTGGGTTTCTCATGCCCACGTTGCCTGCACGTGGGGGCGGCCTGGCTCACGCACGTTCGCTGCGTCTCCGCCCGAGACGACGGCGACTGTCTTCTGACCAAACACGCGCTGGTTCCTGTAATGTACGATGTACGCTGGCTCGGCCATCGCGCCCGAGCCAGTCGCCACGGACCACACAGCGTCAGCTGGCGAGGGGATCTTTTACGTCAAAAGCGCCTCGCTTGCTGCGTCCGGGCGTGACGCAGAGCTTGACGCAGCGCGATCTATCCGCGACGATTCCGATCTGAGAACGCGAGCCGGCGGGATGAGACACCGACACCGTGCGATCTTGGAACGCGCGCGGCATCTGGTTCGCAGCGCTGATCATTTGGGGCAGCCTCCCTGAGTCATCTCTGCGCTAGAGGAGAGGTGAAGGCGCCGCTCTTTCGTCCTATCCATCCTGAGACGCTGAGCCGGTGTTTCCGCGATCTCCACGCACGTCTGGCGATCGCTCACTTTGCAATCCGCGGTCTCTCCACCAGTCAGCCTCCAAGCTCCATGAAGACCATCAACGCGCTCGTGCTCGCGGCGGTCGCGCTCCTCGGCGCGGCCTCGACCGCCTCGGCCGCCGAGGCCAAGCAGCTCTTCCACGTGACGGCGCCCAAGTCCGTGTTCGACGCGGCGCTGCCCAAGTTCCACGGCGAGCTCGACGTCTGGAGCATGAAGCTCGTCGAGGGCACGACGGACCGCGTCAACGCCGACATCTACGCCACCGAGTCGGACATGGCCATGTTCCAGTCCTCGCACTCGGGCAAGTACGTGCTGTACGCGAACGAGACGCTCATTGAGCGCGACCCGGTCAACACGCAGGAGCTGCTCGCGACGCGCGCGGCCGTGCGCGCCACGTGCGCCACCTCGACGCGCCGCCACCTTGAGGAGCTCGCGACCACGACCAAGTACACGGACAACGCGTTCTTCGACTGCTTCCGCCAGTCGAGCGAGGTGTACACGTTCTTCGACAAGCTCGTGTCGGAGAACCCGACGATCTTCTCCAAGATCGCCAAGGTCACCACGACCTACGAGGGCCGCACCGTGCCCGGCTACAAGATCTCGACCGGCTCGGGCCGCAAGCCGCTCTACACGCAGGGCCTGATCCACGCGCGCGAGTGGATCGCCGGCAGCTCGACGTTCTACGTCATGGCCTCGCTGCTCGACGGTCTCCGCGCGGGCGACGCCACGGTCACGGCGCTCTTTAGCAAGTACGACTGGTACTTTGTGCCGATCCTCAACCTCGACGGCTACCAGTACTCGTGGAGCACGGACCGCCTGTGGCGCAAGAACCGCCGGAAGGTCTCGGGCTCGACCTACGGCGTCGACCTCAACCGCAACTACCCGCCCAACAGCTACTGGGGCAAGGGCGGCGACGGCCCGACGTCCGACTCCTACCCGGGCGCGTCCGTGCTCTCGGAGCCCGAGACCTCGGGCTCGTGGTCGTACCTCAAGTCGCTCAACGTCTACGGCGCGATTGACATGCACTCGTACGCTGGTCTCATCCTGCGCGCGTACGGCAACAAGCAGGGCACCCCGCCGGCGCCGTACGGCCCCAAGCTCAAGGTGCTCGGCGACGCCATGACCGCGGCCGCCGGCAGCGCCTACAAGAGCCAGACCAGCGCGCAGCTCTACGTGGCCTACGGCTGCTTCGACGATGCCGTCTTCCAGGAGCTCAACAAGCCCGTGTTCACCATCGAGATGGCCGGCTCGAGCTTCATCGCGTCCGAGTCGACGATCCGCTCGGCGGGCTCGGCCATGTACAAGGCCTTCCTCGCCTTCGGCAACGGCCTCGAGACCTACTGGAGCGGCCTGTAAGCGCGCCGGGTGCAGGGAACGAGATGAATGTGTGACGTGTGTGGTGACCGGTTTTGGCACGCGTAGTTGTGAGATTGGGGTAGTCGGCACCCGCCAACTTGAGCAACTGTGAATGAAATTCTCTTTTTTAGCTACTTTAGTAGATGGGATTGGATCTCTGTTTGCGCGCGAAGCGACGCCGACCTCTGCGCGTCGCTTGGCGATCCGTCTGGCGATCGCGAGCATTCGCCTTCGTCCACACTGGTCCTCACAGCGACAGCAACCTCCCTCCTCCAAGTCCTGCAGTATGTGGCGAGCCCAAGAGAGCCGTCACGCGCATTCGACGAGTCCTCGTGGTCGGCGTCCGCCCCCCAAGCCGCTGCTCTTGGTCGTCGCGGTTGTCGTCTTTGCCGTTCTCTCCGTCACGGCCACGCTCTCCGCGACAACGTCACTTCGCCACTCGGCAGGCCACCTGCGAGGTGTCCGCTTCTACGGCGTTGACACCACCACCGCAGCAGCCCGCAAGCTCGCCGTGCGCGAGGCCATGCACTTCGTGTGGACCAACTACCACGCACACGCATTCGGCGCCGACGAGATCACGCCGCTCGACGGCAAGCCACGCAGCTCGTGGGGGAACGTTGGCTGCATGATCCTAGACTCGATGGATACGCTGTGGATCATGGACCTGAAGGACGAGTTCGAGCAGGCGCGTCGGTGGGTCCACGAGGAGCTGTCGTTCGAGAAGATGGGTGTCGTGTCGGTGTTTGAGACGATCATTCGTTCGGTGGGCGGTCTGTTGAGCGCGTACGACTTGTCGGGGGATGGCGTGTTTCTGGCGAAGGCGGTGGAGCTGACGGAGCGTTTGTTGCCGGCGATCGACGCGACCACGGGCCGCGTCAACTACTACCTGGATACGGTCTCCAACAGCTCGTTCCACCCAGGTGGGCTCGCCGAGTCTGGCACGTATCAGCTCGAGTTTGAGTATCTGTCGCGCGCCACGGGCGACGAGAAGTACGCGACCCTCGCCAAGAAGCTGTACCCGTACCTGCGCGACCAGCCATCGATCCAGCTTGACGGTCTCTTCGCGAATGAGATCTACGCCGTGGATAGCGCGGTTGGTGCGAGTCCACGCACGCTCTCACTCGGCGGCGGCGGCGACTCCTTCTATGAGTATCTACTCAAAATATGGATCCTCAGGGGCCAACCGGCCGATGATATCACGAAAGAAATGTTCCTGGATGCGGTCGACGGGATGGAGAAGCTGCTGCTCGCCAAATCGTCGACTGGGCATGCGTTTCTCGGGGAGTACGACATCGGCACTGGCGCGCTTACCCGGCGAATGCAGCACTTGACGTGCTTTGTGCCCGGATGGCTCGCGCTGGGCGCTCGGAAGCTTGAGAAGGAAGACCCACAGCGCAGCGCGCGTCAAATGGCCATCGCCAGGCGTCTGATGGAGACGTGCTACAGCGATCTCTACGAGAAGCAGCCGACACAGCTCTCGCCCGAGTACGTCGAAGGTCTCCACCTGGACGCCCCGCAGTACGGCGGGTGGGGCGCCGCGTACGTGCTGCGCCCGGAGGTCGTCGAGAGCCTGTACGTGCTGCATCAACTCACGGGCGATGCCAAGTACCAGGAGTGGGGCTGGCAGATCTTCGAGGCAATCGACCGCAACTGCCGCACGCAGTTCGGCTTTGCGCAGTACAAGAATGTCATGCAGCCAGTCCAGTGGAGCGACAATCGCGAGACACGAAAGCGCCAGGCGGAGCGCGTGCTGGACAACGAGATGCAGACGTTCTTCGCGGCCGAGACGCTGAAGTATCTGTACCTGTTGTTTGACGAAAACAACGCGTACGTGAACCTTCAGACCCAAGTGTTCAACACTGAGGCGCATCCTTTGTCGACGTCGGTGGCGCTCGCTTTCCGTTAAATGCACTTCTGAATATTCCAGGCATCTCTTGACTGCCGTTTCAACGGACGGCGTCTTGTGTTTCGTCCCAATGAATTCGTCGCATGCCTTGTCGAGAAAGTGCGCCGATCGAAGCAGTCGCGTGGATTCGTTTCGGCAGTTTGTGCGTTTCAATCGTCGCACAAATATACACCACCCAAGTGACGGCCGCTACGAGTGGAATGCGCCGCACTAGTGGTCGAAACGACTGAGTGCGAGCGCCGAACGCACCGATCGGGTGGGTAACACCTGCACGAGGGTGCACTATGACGATCGTCAGTTCCGGATTTTCGACGCCAAAGATGCTGACCGTCCGCCATCTCAAGATTGCAGCCAAGTCCTTCGTGGTGCTTCTCACGACCCTCGCGGTCTCCACGTTCTATTTGTCGCCATCTGCCCTGCTCAAATCGACGACAGCCCATCGCGTTCTCCGTGACAACGATATCGACACCACCACCGCAGCAACACGCAAGCTCGCCGTGCGCGAGGCCATGCACTTCGTGTGGACCAACTACCACGCACACGCCTTCGGCGCCGACGAGATCACGCCGCTCGACGGCAAGCCACGCAGCTCGTGGGGGAACGTTGGCTGCATGATCCTCGATTCGATGGATACGCTGTGGATCATGGACCTGAAGGACGAGTTCGAGCAGGCGCGTCGGTGGGTCCACGAGGAGCTGTCGTTCGAGAAGATGGGTGTCGTGTCGGTGTTTGAGACGATCATTCGTTCGGTGGGCGGTCTGTTGAGCGCGTACGACTTGTCGGGGGATGGCGTGTTTCTGGCGAAGGCGGTGGAGCTGACTGAGCGTATGCTTCCTGCGATCGACACGACCACAGGCCGTGTCAACTACCACATCGATACGGCCACAAATGAGTCCTACAACGCCGGCGGACTCGCCTCCTCCGGGAGCTACCAGCTTGAGTTTGAGTATCTGACCCACGCGACTGGCAACCCCAAGTACGCAACTCTCGCCAAGAAGCTGTACCCGTACCTTCGCGATCAGAAAGCCATCCAGCGCGACGGGCTATTTGTCAAGGAGATTTACGCGGTCGATGACGACGTGGTTGCCAGTCCGCTGACCTTGCGACTTGGGGCGAGCTGCGATTCATTCTATGAGTACCTGCTCAAAGTGTGGATCCTCCAGGGTCAACCAGTCGATTCACTCACCAGGGAGATGTACCTCGCGTCCGTGAAGGGGATGGAGCACTTGCTGCTGCACAAGACCACCTCGGGTCGTTTCTACGTCGGCGAGTTCAGCCTCGTGACCAACACGTCGCTCGCGCGGCTCGAACACTTGTCTTGCTTCGTGCCAGGTATGCTGGCGCTGGGGGCGGACCGTTTGGGATCGGATGATGCAGATCTCAGCGCCCACCATCTCTCGCTCGCGAAGCGACTCATGAAGACATGCTACAAGGATCTCTATGAGAAGCAGCCCACGGGTCTCTCGCCCGAGTACGCCGAAGGTCCGGACCTCGCGCCGTCCGAGGACGCAGCCTACCGATTGCGCCCGGAGGTCGTCGAGAGTCTATACGTGCTACACCAACTAACAGGGGACGCAAAGTATCAGGAGTGGGGCTGGCAGATCTTCCAGGCGATCGACCGCAACTGCCGCGCGCAGTTCGGATTTGCGCCGTTGAAGGACGTGGTCAAGACGATCGCGTGGAGCGACGATCCGGAGATGCGCAAGAGCCAGCAGCAGGCCGCGCTGAAGAACCGCATGGAGACGTTCTTCGCCGCCGAAACGCTCAAGTATCTGTACTTGTTGTTCGACGAGGACAACGCGTACGTTAACCTCCAGACGCACGTGTTCAACACCGAAGCCCACCCGCTGTCCATTTCGAAGGGCCCCTGATCCCTCCACAAACGAGCGATTAGCGACACAAAGAAATAAAAAATCAAGTGAGACCTATGATGGATCGGGTCCCAAAATCGAATCACACCAGTTCCACCAATAAGCTCTAGTCGCCGTGTCCCACACAGGAATTCTTCCTCACATAGAATCCCCTCAGTTCAGAGCCCGCTTCGATGAGCTCTCGCGATACAGTATACACGGAGGCGCACCGCATCTTGGGTCTAGGTCCACCTCGGCCGGCGGCAGGCCGCGAACCTGTGGACGAGTGGCTGGAGAGGCGGGGTCGGGACGTATCTCCTGCCACGCCGGCGGTGGATTGCCAAGAGCCGCGGCGGCGCCGTCGACAGAAGCAACAGGAGGTATCACCAGGAGCACAGCAGACCTGCTATGTGGCCCCACAGGCGACCATGTACCCGGGGACGATCGCCTACCTCACCTTGGGGCCATTCCGATCGGCGGCAGGTCGTGAGCCGATGGATTCTGGACTCTGGACGTCGATGGCTACCATGGGATTGCGGGCCTCGAAGCGCGATCGGCGGGAGCGCCCGCTGGATGTTTCGGCAGCCGCCAATCAAGAACTCGGGCTGCCAGCTAAGCGCAAGAGACGGTGTCGTGCTCAGCACGCGCCAGACCAGTTATCGGCCGCCGAAGACGAAGTGGAGCGGCTACACAACCGCAACTGCGAGCTGGAGCGCCAGCTCTTGGTGCTGCAGGACCGTGTTGCAGCGTACGAGCAGTTCTGCGGTGTGCTCGTGTAAAACGCGATCGTGTCTGTAAGAAAGCAGTCGAGTGCTTGGTATATATTCCAAACAAAATATGGAAATGCTCGAAAACAAGAGAACGATCTTTCCTCGTGGCACTGATCGACGAGAGAGTCATTGTGTCTGCCGTATACACTCATTCGCAGGTCACCAGTCTTCTACAATGCGGTTGTACACAATGTCGTCGATCTGCTCGACCTCGTCTAGCACGGTCTCAACACTCGCGTTGGGGCCGATGCCAAAAGCGAACTCTAGAACGCGGTCATACTCGCCCGACGGGGTGTACTCGGACGTGGCGATCGTGGTGAGCGTCTGCGGGTGGTGTTCTTTGATTTTTTCCGCCAGTGCCCGTAGCCGAGTGAGAAACTTTTGACCCGAGATGTGGTCGACCGACGCCGTGGACTTATTCCGGATTTCCAGAGTCACGTCGCGGTGCTCACACGGAAGCAGGGTCGCGTGCTGCGCGACAAGCTCCAAGAACGACAGTACAACCTCGTAGAACGTGTCGTCGCGCCCACCAGTCGTCTCGCCGATGTCGAACTCGAACGTGCGCGCCAGGCGGCTCGTTTCAGTCGCGCTGTGTTCGATCACGAGCGCGAAGAGCCCGGCGGCAGTGATGTTGGGCGTCTCGATGGTGACTTTTTTCAGCCACGGCAGCTTAGCGAGTGCGCGGAGGCCACGGTCCGTGAAAGAGCGGTTAACACGGTTCGTTGAGAGCCACTCATCAACTGGGTACACGGCTAACGCTCTCAGGCGAGGGCAGTACTGCGCGAGTGCCTCGCAGAACTCGTCGCCGATGATTTCAGGGTCATAAACTGTCTTCGAGGAGCGTCGTCGTCGCGTTTCGGCGTGCCCGCCGGACCCTCATCGGCTGGGGTGTCCGTGGTGAACGCCCATCGCACTTCAAGCGTCTCGAGGTTCGGGCACGCGCGCAGCACGGAGTGGAGATTCACCGCGTTGAACGCATACCCGGAGGTGTTTAGCGCCTCACGCGTCGCCTTGTCCAGTTCTCGCTTGTACGATACCCACTTCCAGTTGGAACTGGGCGTCAGGTCCAGGGACTTGAGATGGAGCTTGAGGAACCGGCCGAAGATCTCGAAGAACACGGTCGCGAACGGCACACACGCCCAGTCAAAGTGCGTGAGCTTGGTGAACGACGCGCAGAACGCCGTCCACGTCGGTATGTCGAGCATCCACTGCTCCTCACACGACGTGTCTCCCTGCGCTCGCAACGTGCATCGATAGCTGTCGATACGCTCGATCGCCGGGCACAGCGAAATGAGCTTCTCGATGTAGACCCGCGTGGTCGCGACGTCGACGATGTTGTGGTGCATATCCACCTTCAGCACCTGAACGCCACCGCTTGCCCCACGCTTTGACCACGCCTCCAGGGCGCCATACACGGCGTCCTGAAGCGCATCAAGCGCCGATTGGAACGGCCGCACACTCCGATGTACCGGCGCGTCCGGCAGGATCAGCTTGCGGACGCCGACACACTGTCGCCCGGCGGCGCGCACGATCTCCGTTAGCCGCGGCAGCGTCTGCGTGTTGCGAATTTCAAGCCGCAGCTCTTGAAGGCGAGGCACGAGACTAAACACGGCCTCCCAGTGGCCGTCGCCGATCGTTCCGAACATCGGCGCCTTCTCGAGGACCAGCGACTGGAGGAACGCTGGACCGGTTCCGGAGGTGTAACAGGACGTTGCGGTGCTCACACGGCAGTTCGCCGTCGCAGTCGAGAATGCGCCGCAGAAACTCCTGAGACGCCTCGTAGAACGAGAGATCGCGGGTATCGGCCGCTGGCTCGCCTACCATGAGGTGGTATCTACGTGACGCACTGATCTCAGTTGCATTGTGCTCCACCACGAGCGCGTACAAACCGACGCCGGTGATATCAGCACCATCAATGGTCGCTTCGGTTAACCACGGCATCGTTGCCAGGGACCGAAGGCCTCGGTCCGTGAACGAACGAATCGTGCGGTTTGACGGGCGGTCCTCGTCGGCCGCGAGCAGTATGAAGTCACGTAGTCGGGGGCAATACGTGGCAACCGCGTCGCAGAAATCGTCGCCGAAGACCTCGGGGTTCACAGTCTCAGTCGTCGGGATCTCAATGCCATGCACAGTGACTGATTCTGCGTTATCGTCTTCGTCGCCTCGCTCACTGAACGCCCACTTCACTTCGATTTCATCGAGATTCGGGCATGCACGAAGCGCAGCGTGGACCTTGGTAGTGCTGTTCGCGAACCTAGAGTCTTTCATCGCGCACCGCGTGACCTCGTCAACGCCCCGAAGATGGCTCGCCCAGTTCCAGTTGATGGCCGGCGTGAAGTCCATGCGCTTGATCTTTGGTTTGGGGAACTGTCCGAAGATCTCGAAGAACACGGTCGCGAACGGCACGGGCAACCACTCGAATGTCGTCAAGTTCGATTGCGAAGCGCGAATCGCGTCCACGTCGACAAGTCCAGTAGCCACTGCTCCTCGGTGGTAACTCCAATCCGGTAATCGCCCGAATGGAGAAAGCCGCAGTTGCGCTCCATCGCTGGACACAGCGATACAATTGTGTTGACGTGGTCTCGAGCACTTGCGACGTCCGTGAAGAGTCCGCGCAAATCGATCATAAGTTCCCGAATGCCACTGCGCAAGCCGTCCTTGGACCATGCGGCCAACGCACCGTAGACAGCATCGCGGAGCTCGTCGACACTTGCCCGATGCGATGTAGATGGATTGAGTCGGGGAAGGGTAAAGTCGTGCACTTCGCGGCACTGCCGTCCGGCGGCGTGAACAATCTGGATGAGCTGAGGCACCGTCGCGCCACGAAGTCGGTTGAGCTTGAGTTCCTGGAGTCGCGGCATGTGGCTTAGTATAGCCTCCCAGTGGCCCGCGCGGATCATATCGTGCGGGGCCGGCTCCTCGATGTGTAGAGTCCTAAGGTACTTGCGCTGCAACGTCACGCGGCCCCGCAGCTCGAGCAGTTCTTCCCGGGGCACATCCTCCACTGACGCGCTCAGCTGACCAAGCGCGAACTCAGCCGCCACGTCCATTACAAGCGCGTTCCATTCGCGACAGACGCACGCGACGGCGCGCAATTCCTTCGACAAATCGAAATTCGGCTCCACGACCACTTTCTGCCACTCGTAGCCGATCACGAAAAAGGAGGCGAAGAGCCCGCGCAGCACCGCGTGCGGCAGCGCCAGCACCGGCGCCGGTGTTGACACTACACGCCGCTTGGGCGCGCGCGGCTCGTCGTCGTACGCGTCGTACTCGGAGGCGTCGGACGGCGAGGGGACCCGCGGGACGTTCATGGCTGGCGATGAGGCAAACCCGATCGGGAAATGAGCTGCTCGCGGTCTTGGCGGGAAAACTCAGCCTGATGGGGTTATAGCCAATCAATGGAGTCTTTCAATATTTACAGCCAATTAAAAGGGTTTGTGGTTGATGGCTATATGTAATATTTCAACCAATCAACCACACTTCAGTCATCTTTGTATCCAATCATAATCTCCAAACAGCTTCAACGTGACAACACTGCATTTACAGAAAAAGGTACCAATTCTCTCTCCCTTGCGCAGAACAAGGTTGCCTTCGACTCAGCAAAAGCGTCATTTTTCGCCCAAAACGAACACCATGCGCCGCCTCCCGGACGCTCGCGCGGGCGACGCCGCCACTGAATGCGGCGCCACCCAAAGCAGTGAATGTGGTGACGCAGACGGGGCGGGGACGGTCGAGGGCGACGCGATCCTCGCGCTGCTGCTCGCGCGCACGACGCCCCGCGACGCGCGTCCCGTGGCGGCGTTGCGTGTGAAGTCGCCAGGAAAGACAGCCAGCGGCGCGACGTGCAGCGCCGGCGTGACGCGGAAGCGTCGCGCGGAGGTGGACACACTTAAGGAGGCTGCAGAGTCCCCCGCGCGCCAAGCCAAGCGCGAGGCGCGAAGGCGGCGCCTCGAGACGCGACGCCTTGTGGACTTGCCCTCGGAAGCGCCAGCATCAGCGGCCCGTAACCGCGCTCGGGAAGATAAACGGATGCACGTGCCAACGCCAACGTCACATGCGGCGACGAGTGCCACGCCCGCATTCACGGCGATGCAGCTGGAGTTGGCGAGTCTGCGCCAGCGGAACCGCGAACTCGAGCAGCAGAACCTGGACCTCGGCAATCACAACAAGGAGCTACAAGCGTACGTGGACGAGTTCGAAAAGCACTGCGGCGTGCTCGTGTAGACCCCGCTTCGACCAATCGTATCAGCCTAAAGTCTCCAAGCGCAGCGGTCATGGATTACAGTTGAATGCTCTGTAAACCCGAACTACCCGGCAGATCTGACAACAGTCGACGTTTCCACAGTATCAAGGTTCTGTCAGGGGCGCTTCCCACGCGCTGTTAGATGTTACGTTCCGTTTCGTTGAATCTATTGCAGTAGACAAGCTGCGGCGTATGACAGACCCTCACCTCCCCCTGCGTCGTAGTTACCAGTTGCCGTAATCGTAGATCCCGTCGTCGTCGTAGTCATCGTCCATATCGTAGTCGCTGTAGCCAAATTCGTCGTCATAGTAGTGATCCATCGGCTCGTCGTAGTACGAACCGTCGTCCGACATGTGGTCGTCCACGTCGTCGTCCGAGCCGGACAACGGGATGCGGTTCCAGAGCGAGTCGCCGACTGGCTCGTCGTCGTACTCAACCCACTGGCCGTTCTCCTCACGCGTGCTGAATACCACTTGGCTCAGCTGCGAGAACCGCGTGCCGTCGCAGTCGTTCGCAAAAGCGTAGAGATAGACATCGGGATGCTTCTCCTTCACCTGCGCGAGGAGCTGCTTGAGCGTTGCCAGGTACGTCTTGCTCCACTCGGGCTCGACTGGGACCTCGCGCTTGTTGTCGATCGACGTTGACGTCGCATGAGTCATGCACGGGAGCGGCGCATCCGCTGCGAGCAAGGTGTGCAGGAAAACCGAGATCGCGTCGTAGTACCCCATGTCGGTTCCCTCGCTCGTGCCCAGCAGCACGTGGAAGATCCGCTCTCGTCCGGAAGAGTACGGCCTCGCATGGTGGACCGCAAGCTCAAAGATCCCGTCGCCGGTGACGTTCACGCTGTGGCATTCCAGGAACTCGAGTCGCCGCAGTCGAGCTAGCGCGCGGAGCGATCGGTCTGTGAACGACCGCACGACGGAGGTCGCCGTGGCGTTGCTGACGCCGACCATGGACACTCGCGACAGCAACGGGCAGAGACGAACCGCAGTTTCCCAGAACTCGTCGCCAAAAACCTCCGGATCCATGAGCTGTGTCTCAACAGGTACGGGAGGCTCGTTGTACCAGTACACGCTCAGCTGCGTCAGGTTCGGGCACGCGCTCAGCGCCTTGTGGGCGTGCTTTGCCGAACTGGCATACCCGGTCTCCGTCAAGTGGGCTCGCTGCTCCGGTCCGATGTCCTCGAGACAGCGCTCCCACCGCCAGTTCATCGCGGCGGTAAACGTCATGGCCTTCATGTGCGGCTTCGCGTGCTGCCCAAAGACCTCGAAGAAGCGCGTCGCGAACGGCACGCAGATCCAATCGAACTCCACGAGCTCCGCGAGCGTCGCGCAGAACCGCGTCCACAGCGGGAGATCCATGGTCCACTGCTCGAACGCAACGCGCTCGTCGATCGCGTACACGGCCGCGCGGTACCCGTCGAAGCGCTCGAGGTTCGGGCAGAGCCACAGCACGCGGTCCATGTACTGGCGCGTCGAGTCGAGCCCCTGGAGATCGTGGCGCATGCCCACGCAGAGCCGCCGCAACCCGACGTGGCGCGTGCTCTGGTACACGCGCTCCATGGTGTAAAAGACGGGGTCCGTGAGCTCTCGCCGCATCGATTCCACGGGCACGAAGGTGGGCTGGTTGTCGCGGTGCGCCGGCGAGATCACGAGCGACTGCAGGTGGCGGCACTGCTGGCCGGCGGCGCGTACGAGCGCGCCGCGCTGCGCGAAGCGCTCGTCCCGGAGGCTGTCGAGCTTGAGCTCCTCGAGGCGCGGCGCGCAGCTCAGCACCGCGGCCCACTGGTCCGCGGCGATCATTCCGTGGTTTGGGATCTGGTGGACGTCCAGCAGCAGCAGGAACGTGCGCTGCAGCGTGAGCTGGCGGCGCAGCTCGAGCAGCTCAGCCCGCGTAGCCCGCTGCACACTCACGACCAGCGCGCACAGCGCGACGTTGCAGGCGGCGTCGACTGCGAGCGCTTTCCACGCTCTGGAGACGCCCGCGAGCGCGCGGAAGTCCGCGGCAGAGGTCGAGAGGTTGCGCACCGAGAGCTTCTGCTGCTCGTACGCCGGCACGGCCATCTGGAGGATCGACTGCGCGAGGAACGGCGGGAGCGACGTCAGACCAGGCGTGGGAGCAGGAGGAGGCGGCTGAGGTGGCGGCACATTGAGGCCGGCGGCCGCAGCGGAAGCAGGGGACGCAGCAGCGTCGGTAGCCATGGTGCGGGGCCTCGGGAGATCTGGAGCTTTGTGAACAGGATACCAAGCGCGAGAGAAGAAAACGCGGATTCCCAACTGCCAATCATGGAGCGTGCATCGCCGGGTTTGGGCCAATGAGTGGGATCCGAGTCAATTAGCTATCCTGCCTATGAAGTGCCCCCGCGCTACCCCCAGTACTCGCCATCGCCGTCGTCGTCGTCGTCGTCCTCGGAATCGGAATCGTCATCGTCGTCAAACTCGTCGTCATCGTCGTCGTCGCCGTCGTCCAGTTCGTAGGGGCATCGCTCCCAGATCGCGTTGGTGACGTACCGGTCGCCGTTGTCCTTCCACAGGCGCTGGAGCCGCTCGTGGGTGTCGTCCGCGTCCACCGTGTGGAAGACAAACTCCTCGAGCTGCTCGAAGCGCTGGCCGTCGTAGCCGCTCGAGAACACGTTCACGATCACGCCCGCGTGCTTGGCCTGGACTTGCTCGATGAGCAGCTTGAGCTCCGCCACGTACGATCTGCTCCACTCGGCCTCCACCGGAGCCTCGCGTCGGTTTGTGATCGACATGGACACCTTCCGCTTCCCACATGGCAGTGGAGCATCAGCAGCGATCAAACCTTCCAGGAACGCGGTGATAACCTCGTAGAACAGCTCGTCCGTCGATGCTGGTCGGGGGTCTCCGAGCGAGATCTCGTGGTGTCGATGCTGGCGCGTCGCGGAAGCGTGGTTCGCAGCCAAGTCAAAGAGCCCGCCGCCCGTGACGTTGATACCGTCCGCTTTGAAGGACGTGAGCCACGGCAAGCTCTTGATAGCGCGAAGCGAGCGATCCGTGAATGCCCTCAGCGTCGTGGCTCGAGCCGGGGTCACCGCTTGCTCGACCACGACCGTGGCGAGACGTGGACACAGCGTGGCAGCAGCCTCCCAGAACTCGTCGCCGAAAATCGCGGGGTCCATCATCGTCTTGACTGGTAGCGGCGGCAGCGGCGGGTGCAAGCGAGACAGCGGTAGCGGGCGCTCGTACCAGGTGACAATGAGTTGCTTGAGGTTCGGGCAGGCGCGGAGAGCCGCGTGGGCATTCTTGGCCGTGCCTGCGTAGCCGCTTTCTGTCAACTGCGCTTGCGCGTGCGACCCGATGTCTCGCATGAACCGATCCCACCCCCAGTTGCTCGCTGTCGTGAACGTCATCGCCTCCATGGCCGGCTTGGGGAATCGCCCAAACGTCTCAAAATAAGTCGTAGCGAACGGTACGCAGATCCAGTCCAAGCCCACGAGGCTTTGGAGCGTCGAACAGAAGCGTGTCCAGAGCTCGAGGTCCATGAACCACTGCTCGTACGAAGCCCGCTTCTCGTAGACGTCGATGGCTGCTCGGTATCCGTCGAATCGCTCGATGTTGGGGCAGAACCGGATGACGTGGTCCATGTACTTGCGGGTCGACTCGAGCCCCTGGAGATCGAACCGCATCGACGCGCAGAGCCGCAGCAGTCCGACGTTGTTGGTGTTCTTGTACACCTGCTCCATCGCGTAGTACAACGGGTCCGAGAGCTGGCGGCGCATCATCTCTGTGGGGCAGAGCACGTTCTCGTTGTTCGAGTACGCGTCCGAGACGACGAGCGACTGGAGGCTGCGGCACTGACGGCCCGCCGCGCGCACGATCGCGCCGAGCTCCGCAAACCAATCGGCGTCGATGCGCGCCAACTTGACTTCTTGGAGACGCGGCACGCAGCTGAGCGCCGCGACCCAGTGGTGCGCGCTGACGCGGCGCTCCTCGGGGAGCCCAGTTACCTCGAGCGCGAGTAAGAACGCGCGGCGCAGCGTGAGGTGCCGTCGCAGCTCCAGCATCGTTGAGCGCGAGACACTGGCCACATGCACTTTCACAGAGCTGAGTGCGACGCCGCTGGCAGCATCCAGCGCGATGGCGCGCCACGACTTCGAGACGGCGGCGAGGCTCTCAAAGCACTTGGCGTGGCACGCGTTGTCGACTGTGAGCTCGCTCTGGTCGTAGCCTGGCACGGCCATTTGGAAAATCGACTGCGCGAGGAACGGCGGCAGCGACGCCATGCCAGTGGCAGGCGCCGTGGCGCCATGCGCCGCGCGCTTGGCGGTCGGCGGCGGCGCGGGAGACGGCGGCGCCGCGCGGATCATCGTCGGTGTGATGCCACGACTGGCTTTCGCAAGTGAGACCTTGTCAGAGGACGAGCGAATTATGGCCAATCCGTTCATTGGGAATGAAACCCTTCTAAACGAATAACATCGAAGCGGCTCCATTCGAAAACGAAGGAAAGAAGCCAATGTGTTGTTTTCAAGTGATACCTAGTCCGTTCACGACGAAGCACTGTAGTCGCTCCGCAAGACACAAGTTCCTGGGGCCTCTCGTGTAGTAACCCCTTCGTTCCGTTGCTTCTTTGTGCTCTCTCTCTTTCTTTCATTTCCGATCTGATCACCCACCCGCACACGCGACAGGAGCTTTCGAGCAACCCTCGTCATTCACTCGGTCCGCTCAGTCGCTATCACCGTCATCGTCGCTGTCACTGCCTTCAAAGTGCAACGGATACCGAGGGTAGAAGCGCTCCGAGAACACGTCGTCGATGCGCCTGTCTGCCCTGATGGTGCTGTAGCCACAATGTTTCCATTCGGGCAGAACGGCGGCTTCGGTGGCAAACACGAACTCCATCACACGCTTCATAGTGCCCACCTCCTCATTGTAGCCGGTCACAAGCCCGCGCAGCTGGAGCGACGGGTGTCGCGCTCGCACTAACTGAGCGTCGTACCGCATCTTGCCCAAGTACGCAGCGCTGTCGCTTTTGCCCAATCTGGTAGTCGAGGTGTTGAGGAGCCGCAGTGACACGCGACGCGTCTCCCAGGGAAGCCCACCTTCCTCACCTGCGAGTCGATCCAGGAAACGCTCGAGCACGTCGTAGAACAGCGTCGATGCCCTGTCTTCCTCGTCGTCACCGAAAGTGAACACATATTCACGACAGTGCTGTGTGGGTGTGGCCGAGGCGTGCCGAGTGACCAACCTGAAAAGCCCATCGCCTGTACAGTTAGGACGGCTGACGTCCACGAACACCAGATGCGGTAGCGACGCAAGTGCGTCGATCGACCGATCGGTGAATGCGGTGTTGCAGAGAGGCGGGCTCCGCGGGACGATTGCGTGAGTGAGGCGCCTTAGATTCTTGCATGAAGCCGCCAGCGTCTCCATGAACTCATCACCGAAGACCGCGGGGTCCATCGCCCCCATAGTGTTGCCATAGCCCGTTCGCCAGTCGATTTTGAGCTCCTCGAGGTTGGGCGTTGCGCGAAGAACGGATTCAGCGTGTCGCGCAGTCGCGCCAAACCCCGTGGCCTTGAGAGTTGTCTGGGTCTCCGTATCAACGACCTTCAAATACTGGTCCCACTTCCAGTCCTCGGCGGCTTGGAGGGAGAGTGAGCGTAGCTTGGGCTTGGTGTGGTTCCCGAAGATCTCGAAGAACTGCGTCGCAAAGGGTACGTAACGCCAGTCGAGCTCCTCCAGCTGGTCGACTATGGTGGAAAAGCGTTCCCAGGTCGCGAGATCTAACTTCCACGCGTCTTCTCCGTACGGCAAACTAAAGAAGTTCATGCCATGGAACCTTGGCACTGTGGTGAGGCAGTGCGTACGGATCCGAGGACAGTACTGGATAATGTTGTCAATGTAGGCCGCCGCGTCCTTGCTGATGTTGTGTAGCGGCAGTCGGAGACAACGGAGACCGCCATGCGCAGACCACACCTTGAGGCCGTCGTAAACCGCGTTGTGAAGCTTGTGCATGTACTGGCCTTTCTCGGGATCCGCTTCGCGATCTGGGGGTCGCAACGAATCTGGTATCGTGAGATTCTTCAGTGACGGGCAGTGGCGCGCGGCGGCGCGGGCGAGATCTACGACACGATCGGTCGACGGCTCCTGAACGTAATCGTTCATGGGATTTGCAAGCTCTAGCGTCTTGAGTTTGGGGGCGTGGCTCAGCGCGGCTGCCCACAGGTCGAAGCCGATTGTTCCGTAGTCCGGCGGGTCGTCGAGCACGAGGCGCTGCGTGTAGGCGCGTCGCAGGATGAGCTCGTGGCGCAGCGCGAGCAGCTCGGTGCGCTTGCGCGGCGGCTGGGGGCGGCGCCTGTGCTTCTTGCGAGTGGGGACCTTGTAGGGCACGTACACGGCCCGGAGAACACTGGCGCTGGCGGCCTCGTCGGCGATCGCGTGCCACGTCCTCGAGACCTGCGAGATCGTGATGAGATCGTCCAGCTTCCGCGAGTGCATGTCGCGGTCAGGGTTTTGGACGAGGCAGTCCTTGGGGGCCACGAAGCGCAGCACGCGCGTCACCAGCGCCGGCGGCAGCGCCTCGAGCCTCGCGGGCGACGTGCGCGGCGCGGCGGCGGCGTCCACGCGCTGCTTCTTGGTCGGCGGCATCTTCTCACAGTGATGAGACCAATAGAACTAACTTTGGGTTTTGGCGGGAAGACTAGCGACCACAACCCTGTTTTACAACCCCAAGGGACCTCATAAATAAGGGTCAGAGCCGTAAAAAGGGGTTTGAATTTGCTTTCTGCCAATCATTGATCTCTATCTCATCCATTGACTTGCTGGTTATCTGAGACCTTGACCGCAATGGTGATGAAGAAGCCGCGTTTGGAGGCGGCTGCGTCGCCGGCGCTCGAGGGCCTGCCGCCGGCGCTGCTGGAGAACGTGCTCGGCTATCTCACGCACGACGATGCGATTGCGAACGAAGGCCGCGGCCACTTTTACCGCAAGTTCGACGCGCTTCGGACCATGACGCGCGTCTCGCGAGCGTGGCGAGAGATCGCCACGGAGGCCGCAAGCGCGCGCGTGCTCCGGTCGCTGTACATCCGTGAGCAGATCCGAAACGAGTGGAGCGATGAGCCGCTGCGCACGCGCAGCGATGTGCTGGAAATCCGGCGGAATGTGATCCTGCGACGCGCATACCTGCGCACGTTCGTCGTGGGTGACTCGCCCGACTATGGGACGATCGGCTTCGGCGTGTGGTGCGCAGTGCTGAGCCACGTGCCCGAGCTCCAGGAGCTGGAGCTCCACACGTTCTACATCCAACGTCGACCGAGCAACCGGATCGTGGACCTCACCCGCGCCGCTGTGCGCCACTGTCAGGCGCTGCGCGTGCTGACTCTTCCGAGTCGCCAGTCCGAGCCAAACGACGAGGAATGCCAGGGACGACGCCCCCGAGGCAACCACCTCCGCGTGCTCTCCAAGACCGTATACGATGGGCTCAAAGTGTAGGGGAAGCGTGGAGGGCTCCGCCACTTAAGCTTTCCCATGCACGAGATCATGAAGAGCGCCAAGGACGCCAAGACCTACCTCGGGAACGTCGCCAACTACAGCCCGCGGATTCAGCGTCTCGACGGGTGCACGCCCCTTTTCCACGATTGCGGTATGGTAGAGGCTGAAGAGTTCTGGAAGTTGGACATCGCGACGTGGGAGCGCTTCTGCGGCGTGTGTGACCAGCTGAAACAGTTTAGCTGGCGGTGCGTGCCGTTCGCAACCCAGTTCTTTGAGATCTTCGGCAACTCCCTCAAGCCAAACATGCAGTACCTGGGGCTTTCGGCATCCGCCAACTGGAAGTGGGAACAGTACTTTAAGGCCGTCGACGCCACGACCAAGTCGGTGATCCAGTCATCCGGCTTCGGCGCGTCAGCCATTCGTCCTCAGGCTGCTCTGCGTGCCACACCCAACTTGCGTGTGCTCCGCGTGCAGTGGCACCAAGGCTACATGGGGCGTCAACCAACCGACCCAGACCCGGAGATCTTTGGTGATGACTTTGTTGAGGCGGCTGTGGACTTGTGCAAGCAGCTCACGCATTTCACGCACTGCGCCGTGGCGACAGACGGCAACCGAAGTGTCTTGACATTCACGGACCGCGCGTTGCGCGCGCTCGCGACGCTGCCACATCTCGTGTGGGCTGACGCCTTCGTTGTGAATATCACGGGCAACGCTCTGTTCGACTTGGTGGCGGCCCATGCGGCCAGCACACGACAGAAGCGCCAGTACTTCTTCAATCTCGGCGACAAGCAGCAAGGAGAGACATCACTGCTATTCTATGATGTGCTCGCGGGTTTCTTGCAGCGCCTTGTTGACCACACAGATCCACTGCCATGTGTGAGGCGTCGCGTGGCTTTGCGTCTTGTCAACATGAACAAGGCGTTTGTGGAAGAGGGCTGGAGCGCCGCGTATTTCGGGTACTTGATGCAGCTCGCCGAGCAGGCCCACGAGCTCCACCCGACGCTGCAGCTCCAAGTACTTGTGCGAGGCTTCAACGAAGAGTTTGGCGTGGTGAAGCGCGTGCTGGAGTTTGTCTTCGCGACGGAAAGTGCTACGCTGCCCCGATGGGAGGAAGACAGCGGTGATGTCGAGGGTCGAGACGAACAAATCGACGACGTGTTTGTCAATCGCTCGTACTACGGCGAGCCAAGCGACGAAGAATGAGCCAGAAACGAAAGATTCATGAACAATCAGTTTAATATCGCCATCCTGGTTTCATTTGCTGCGGTTACGACATGCGACCGACCTAGAGTCCAAGATCATGAACTGACTTGATAGGTCTCAAGAAAGCGGCGAAAGACACGCTCCGAGCACCGATTTCTCCGGGCCAAGATCGTCTAGTGTATGGGGATCGTCTGGAATTCATGTGCCCGACTCAGCAACTACGCGCCCACGGCCGTGTCGTCCTCCGTGGGTGTACGGCGGAAGGCCAGCGCAAGCGAGGGAACGTTGAATCGCTCGTTGTGTTCAAAGGCTGCGCGGAGCGGCGGAAACAACTTGAAAGCCACGATGCCAGACATCAGCTTTTCGTCGATCTTGGACCTACAGGTGCCGCCCTCATCGATATTTCGATTTCCGGTCTCACCGTGGACTTTTTCATCCAAAGTGATGGGCGTGACCTCGAGTGGCTGCGCCTGGTTGGCATGGTCTCGGGAGACTTGCGTGCTTTTGCCAGCTTGGCGCGTCGGTTTTCCAACTTCGCGGTCGGGCTTGTGCATCTCCACGTTCCCAAGCGCACGACGCTTGATGGTGGTCTGCTTGGCTTGGGCCATTGTGCTTGAAATGCTGGGAACGCGGCGTATCGGGAACTGCGAGCTCGAAGGTTCGCAGGTTGCGATTGCTGAGGTGGTCAAGACTGTCACAGTCTGGTGAAGACCGCCTCGGATTGCTGGTCTCTGCGACGGGTGTCGCTCACGATCCAATCTGAAACCCAGATTTTTGGAAGTTCGTATCCGCCTGCATCACTCACAGAGTTCATGATGGACCGTGTCAGGTCCCTCCGATCGTTGTCGCCCAAATAACGCAAGAAACAAGTTTCGTCGACAGGTCACTCGGGTGTGTTGACGGGGCGAGAGAAATCCGCTTGATTCTGGCGCCTCAGCCCGACGCCGACTTTGAGTCCCAACTCAAGAACACATGCTCAGGGCGAACGCTGTTATTGGTCTCGAGCGCCTTGCAGTTCGTTGTGATCGACGCTCCACCGGTCTGGATCCGGTGCGAGGAGGAGAAGATCGCCGCGTGCCACGTAACAGGAGGCCGTGACCCCAGGTGGCTCCACCGAATCGTCCACATCGAAGCCGAGGTCTTGGAGTCTGCGACGCCTGCCCAGGCGAACGCGATGTGACGTGACTATGAGGGGCGTGTTTCCAAGAAGCCCGGGCTGGACGCATCCAACTTCGCGTGGGACACCGCACGCCACGAGATCGGCCTCAAGCGACTCGAATGAGCGGCAACGGCAGCGGCGACGGACAAATGGAAGCCACGGGGACGCGCGAGGACAGCACTGATGACATGGTCAACAAACGTAGGAACTGTTATCATGAATTTCACAAACCAGAAGGATTTTGAAAAGCGTTTCCCGCCAAAACCGGTTCGGGCGAGATTTTTCAGCCAATCAGACTCGGTCTCACTTGACCTCCTCACAACGTCACGAGGAGCTCCTCCTACGTACTTACCGCCACGAGAGAAACCAAGCCGCGACAAGCCATCAAGCGATGAGCCGCACGGAGCCGCCGCCGGCGCCCAAGAAGCGGCGCCACGACCACCCACGCGCGCGCGCCCCTGCCCGCGCCAAGCGAGTCGGCGTCGCGCCGCCATCGCCGCTGACGCCGCTCGATGGGCTCGCGGCGCTGCCGCCGACGCTGTCGGGCGCCGTGCTCGACTACCTCGCCGGGGACGACTACTACCACGCGAACGGGCGTCGCTACTGGTCGCGGCAGCTGATGCCGCTGCCGACGCTCGCGCGCGTGTCGCGCACGTGGTATGTGCTCGCGGAGGAGCAGAAGAGCGCGCGGCTGCTGGCCACGTTGCGCGTGCACTACAAGCAGCGGACGCTGTTCACGTCGCCCAACACCACGCGCAGCGAGATGCTCAAGCTGCGCAACGAGCTGACGCTGCGTGGCGCGCGGCTCACGCGCGTGATCCTCGAGGACCTGCCCGACTTTGGCGGGATCGGCGAGGGCGTGTGGCACGCGGCGCTGAGCCGCTCGAGCAACCTGCAGTCGCTCGACATGGACACGGGCGACCTCACGCGGCCGTCGAGCCAGAGCGTGCTAGACGTCACGCGCGCGGCCGCGCGCCACTGCCCGCGGCTGCGCAGCCTCATGTTCCCGTCGACCATGTCGCCGCCCACGCGCCCTGCGGACCAAGAGGAGACGGAGGCGGCGACGCCACCGCGCGTCAAGAACCACATGCACGTGTTCGCCGACGGCGTGTTCGCGTGTCTGCCGGCCTGGAGCAAGAATGGCGGGCTGCGCCACCTGCGCCTGACCATGCGCGAGCGCGTGTACGGACGCAAGCGGCTCCGCTGGTACCTCAAGACCATCACGGCGCACTGCCCGCGGCTCGAGATCCTCGACGGCTTCGCGTCCACGGTCGAGTCCGTGAGCATGGTCACGTGCGAGGAGCGCTGGAACGTGGACCTGGACGCGTGGCAGGACTTCTGCACGACGTGCAACCAGCTCACGATGTTCGACTGGGTGGCGGCGCCGTTCGCCACCGCGTTCTTCGAGGCGTTCGGCGCGACACCCAAGCCCAAGCTCACGAACCTCACGTTCTCGGCCTCAGCGCTATGGAACTGGAGTCGGTACATGTCGACGGTCAGCGCCGCGACACGGACGGCGCTCGAGGCCTCCGGATTCGGCGGCAACTCGCGGAACGCGCACGCGGCGCTCGCGGCTGTGCCCAACCTCCGCGAGTGTCGTGTCGAGTGGTTTGATTTGCCGGGCACGCGTTCGGGCGCGCGCTCGATCGGCAAGAAGCGCATGGACCCGGAGCTCTTTGGCGACGACTTCTGCGAGGCGCTCGCGCGCCACTGCCGCGGGCTCACCAAACTGCAGCACTGCCCCGTGCCCTTGGGCCGGCCCGACTGGTCCCCGGACTCCATCACGACGCTCACGGACGTGTCGCTACGCGCGCTCGCGACGCTGCCCGAGCTCACGTGGGTCGAGATCGTCGGCGCCAACATTACGGGCGAGGGGCTCTTCGATCTGGTGATCAACCACAAGGCCGCGACGCGCCACGAGCGTGTGTACTACTTCGTGCTTGGCGATACCCAGGAAGGCGGTGTGACCTCGATGATCTTTTACGACGTGCTCAAGGACTTTCTGGAGCGGCTTTTGGCCTACGAGGGCGAGCTTCCGTGCGCGGCGCGGCCCGTGATGGTGCAGCTCGATAACGCTCACAAGGCCTCGCTCGAGCCCGAGTGGAGCGCCGCGTACTTTGGCTCGGTGCTGCAGACAGTCGAGAAGCTCCAGGAAAAGTTCCCGACGATCCAGCTCAGCGGGCTCGTGCACAACTACGACAAGGCGTCTGGCGCCGTCAAGCGCGTGGCCGAGTTTGCGTTCGCGACTGAGTCGGCTCAGCTGCCCGAGATGGGCGAGGACGGCCACGAAGGTGAGTCCGCGGACGACGAGATCGACGGCAGTGTGTTTATGAATCGCCAGGTGTCTGGTCGTGATGCGGACAATGGGCGCACGCGCAGAAGCCAGCGCGAGGGCGGGGAGCCCGGAAGCGAAGATGAGGAAGAGGACGAGGAGGAGGAGCATGAGGAGGAAGAAGAACACGACCACGACCACGACCACGACCACGAGCACGGTGAGGACGACGGGTTTGGCGTGGTGGACGGCGAAGAAATCGTGTTTGACGGTGAGGGAGACGAACCAGACGACGACGATGACGACTTTAGCGACGAGGAAGAAGCGGAATTCTATGACGCGTTCATCGAAGTGGACGGCGACGAGATGTGGTGAGTCTTATAAACGACACATATCGACGAAGAGGAGCTCGGAAGTTGGATCCGAGGAAGGACAGGACATAGGTAGCACATCCGCTCCGGTTCACGCCAGCGTAGTACAGAGCAAACATCACTCCAAACCTTGTGTGCTCGAGGCATCACCCGTGGTTTTCCTAGGAGAGACCTTCCCTCCAAATGACATGGCTACATATCCATTTTCAATCAATCAGGTATCTGATACCTTCCCGCGTCGGGCTCCCATTGGCTGTCTCCTTCCAGCTTCGCGTGGGTCTCTTTTGTTTGGTAAAGGAAACGCCCCGGAGAGACCATGAAGAAAGCCCGCGTGGCCATGGACGCAGACGTGACCACGGCGCCGCCCTGCGCCCCCGCCACGCGGCTCGGCGCGCTTCCGCCGCACCTCTCGGAGCTCGTGCTCCACTTCGCGGTCGGCGAGGAATCGCTGAGCCCGGGCTTCCGCACGTTCGCGCCATTCCAGGCGTTCGCGGGCGTGTGCCGCGAGTGGTTCGCCGTGCTGGACGAGGCCGTGAGCAAGCGCGCCATGTTCTGCGCGCGCCACGACTTCCGCCGGCCGACGCGCGCGCACGTTGTCGAACTGCGCCGCAAGCTGATCCTGCGCCGCGCATTCACCACGCGCATGGTCGTGGACCGCTCGCCCGACTTTGGCGACCTCACGGAGCAGTTCTGGCGCGCGGCGCTGTGCCACGCTCCGCACCTCGTCAAGCTCGACCTCGACAGCATCAAGCGCTACAGCTTACCAGCGCATCGGCTTGCGGATGTGGTCACGGCCGCGTCTACGCAGTGTCCGCGCCTCAAGCAGCTCGTGGTCTCGCCCACGATCCCGCTCTCGAACCACCGCGAGCGCGAGCGCTTCCCCGTCAAGAACCGCATGACCGTGCTCGTGGACGCGCTCACGCGTGGACTCGAGCGCTGGGCCAAGGCTGGCGGTCTCCACGAGCTACATCTGGACATGAGCCGGTACTTGGCCGACTTCCAGCGCTGCGGTGATTACCTGCGGGCCGTCACGACGCACTGCCCCGAGCTGGCAGCACTCGAGGGCGCTGAGACAGCCGAGATGGAGGGCAAGATCGGCGAGCAGTGGTGGGTCAGCCTCGCGGACTGGGACGCGTTCTGTGGTCAGGCCAAGGCGCTCGAGACGATGCACTGGTTACCCGTGCCGTTCGCGACCGCGTATTTCGAGGTCTTTGGGCGCCACGAGCTCAAGCGCCTCGAGCGACTCGCGTTTTCAGCGCACGAGTCCTTCGATTGGTCTCGGTTTCTCCGCGAAGCGGATGCGGCCACGAGGTCAGCAGTTGAGGCGGGCGGGTACCGGGAGCGAGCAGTGAACCCGGATGCGGCGCTGCGCGGATGTCCGAACCTGACGCAGCTCGAGATCCACTGGTTCCGCCGCGACGAGGACCCCGAGTATGGCGCCATGGACCCAGCGATCTTCAACGACGCGTTCTTCGAGGCTGCCGTGAAGCTGTGTCCCAAGCTGGAGTTTGTGAGCGCCAAATTTGTGGATCATCACCACAATCCGCCAGAGACGCTGGCGACGTTGACCGACAACACGCTGCGCGCGCTCGCGACGCTGCCGCACTTGAAGAATGTGATTTTCCAGCACGCCAACATCCAGGGCGACGGCATTTTCGATCTGTTTGCGACCCACCAGGCGTCCACGCGAGCGCGGCGCGACTACCGGTTCGTACTCGGGGAGGAGCCCAACGACGACCAGCCCGGGCTGTTCTACAGCACGCTCAAGACGTTTTTACAGCGACTCGTGGACCACGACGGGCCCGTGCCCTGCTTGACGCGGGACGTCGTTATCACGCTGACCAACTATCCGCCCGCCACGATTGAAAATACCGCATGGAGCGTGGACTATCTGCGCGACGTGCGCAGCCTCTTGAAGGCGGCGCGCGAGAAGTACCCGTCGCTGCTTTTCCGTGGACGCCTCACGTCGAGCGACCCGGAGGGCGGCGGCTTCAAGTCGATCAACGAGTTCAACGTTGCGACCAAGTCGTTCTCAAGCGACGATATGTGGTCGTTCTCTCTGCAGCCTACGGCCGAGACGCCCACAGTCGACGGCGTGTTCACGAACGGGCCGGTGAGACCGCCGATGCCTCGGTTTGTCCGCAACCATTTGGGTGAGGACGACGGCGAGTTTGACGACGATGATGAAGACGGCGAGTTTGACGACGACGAAGACGAGTTTGACGACGACGACGAGATCGTCTTCGCCGATGAGCTCAGTGGAGAAGATGAGGACAGCGAGGACAGCGATGATGACGAGGAAGAGGACGAGGACGACTACGAGGAGGACTCGGAGGGCTATGAGGACTGATCCACAGCTCGAGTTCCATTGGAAGCTGGCGATAGAAAGAATGACTGGCTATAGCTGTCTAAAAGGAGTCCAGTTCGAGTGTGAGGATACACACGAGTCGTGTGGCATCTATTGAATCCACATCTTCTGCGCTACAGGTTGATCGACATGGTTATTTCGCGGATGCCTCGGTGCACCAGCGCCTTGTCGGTCTGGTGCAATATGACGGTGGGGTGTCTCTCTGCGATCCGAGCGCGCAGCTCTGCGTTCTTCTTAAGGTACCCAGCGAGCCAGTACTCGCCGACAGGCCTCGTGCCGCCCTCGTTATTGAGCAGCAGCGTCGCGCGGCCGGCTGCGCTCGCGAGGTCTCTCCTCTCGTTCGCGAGTCGCAGGAGAAACCGCTCGAGCACGGCGTAGAAAGGCGCGCTGTGCTTGATCTCTGCGCCGTCATACACGTGGCCGAGGCGGAACTCGTACGTGCGCACGCCGTCGAACGCCCTCGCGTGGTCCACAACGAGTTCGTAGAGACCGTCACCGGTGATTTTGGCGCCCGTGATGCGCACACTACGAAGCAGTGGGAGCTGTGCGAGCGCGACCATCGATCGGTCCGTGAACGCCGCGATGGAGCCTGGGCGCGTCCAGTAGCCGTATCGCGGCACGATCGCGAGCGACGTGAGCTGGCGGCAGTGCGTCGCGAGCGCCTCACAGAACACGTCGCCAAACTGCTCCACGTTCATGACGCTCGCTTGACCCGTGGGGAAGAAGCACTGGATCTCCAGCGTCGTGAGGTTGGGG
The DNA here is from genome assembly GCA_027475725.1 of Pythium rhizo-oryzae. Lineage (NCBI taxonomy): Eukaryota > Oomycota > Peronosporomycetes > Pythiales > Pythiaceae > Pythium > Pythium rhizo-oryzae. The sequence goes on along the minus strand of JAMFLL010000149.1, from coordinate 24,652 downwards.
CACGCGGGCAACATCGCGTGGGCGTCGGTCGCCGTGGCCGCATACCCCGTTGCCTCCAGTGAGGCGCGGTCGTCGACGCCGAGCGCGTTCATGTACGCGGGCCAGTTCCACCGCTCGGCGACCGCGATGGTCAGCGTCCTCAGTTGGAGCTTTTCGTGGCGACCGAAGATCGCGAAGAACCGCGTCGCGAACGGTGCGAGCAGCCAGTTGAACTCGGTCAGCTGCGTGCATGAGCGCGAGAACGCGTCCCACGTCGCGGAGTCGATGGTCCACGTCTCGCCGAGTCCTTGGCGCACCTGCATAGCCCGACAGCCGTGCAGCACCTCAAGACCGGGGCAGTTCCGCGCAAGATCGCTCACATACGTGTTCGCCGAGGCGAGCCCCGTGAGGAGATCGTGCACGCTTAGACAGAGGTAGCGGAGCCCGACGCGCTGGTGGCGCTTCCACAGGGTGGCGCTCTCCATCACTGCGTCCACGAGTGCGCGTGTTGGGTTGCTACAACGAACGGGCGCTTCAACCACAGCGACGTTGATCGTACCGTCCAGCGCGGGGCAGTCGTCCTCGTCGTCAGCGGCGCTTTCCTTGCTCGTAGAGGCGGCTTCGTACGCAGGGAACGACGGCTTCCGGTTCATGAACGGCGGCAGCTCGAGGCGCTCGAGCCGCGGGCAGCAGCGCCCCGCGGCGCGCACGATCTCGGCGAGTTGCGCGCTCGCGTAGCCCACGTTGGCGCCGTAGACGCGCAGTGCTGTGAGGCGTGGCGCCTGCGCGAGCGCTGCGAGCCAGAGCCCACTGGTATCGGAGACAGAGAGATCGAACACGTCGAGGCGGCGCAACACGGCCGCGCGCAGCGTGAGCTGGCGGCGCACGGCGAGCACGTCGCGCCGCGTCTTGCTCCACGCTGCGACGTGGAGCGAGCGCAGCAGCGTCTCACAGTGCGCGTCGTGCGCGAGCGCGCGCCACGCGCGACTGACGAGCGCGCACGCCACGAGCGCCGCTGGCATCCGTGGTAGCGCGCCATGCTCCGGCGTGAGCTCGTCGCGCTGGTCCTGCTCATTGGCGCCGACGAAGCCAAAGACCGTCGCCACCACCGCCTGCGGGAGCCCGGCGAGCATGGCGGTAGACGCAGAGTACGATAAGGAAGTGAGACCGTTCTTTGCGGGGAGGAGATACCTTGGCACATACATTCTGGTAGAAGCTACCTACATTCCATCGGATCAGTCGGTGGGTGCGTGGCACGCAAAGTAGCTGCACAAGGTGGCGACGACCCAGTCGTCGTCCAGCAGCTTGTTGTCGCCCGGGAGCAGGTACATGCAGCGAAAGAGCAGCGCCGCGTGGTCCCGAATGGTCTGCATCACCTCGCTCGTGAGCGGCTTGAGGCGCCCGGCGCTGTCGAACGCCGGCGCCAACTTACTGGATATCACCTCCGGGTGGCCCCCGTCATTGAAGCCGAGCAGCACGCCGACGACCGACGCGTCCGCGCCTCCGTCCTCTTGAAGCCGTGGAGCCACGCGGTCCGGGTCGGCCAGCAGCATGTTTAGTTCAAGATATCCTTCGAGGAGGCTGTGGTAAAAACCGGTGTAGCCGCCGAACGAGGTGTCGCTGATGCCCCATTTTGTCGCGTCGAGCGCGGCCTTCTCCTCGGGCGTCGCCTTGGCCGTGCTCTTGAAGTCGCGCAGCGTCCGCGCGATCACGCGTGCGGCGTGGGCCACCTTCTTGCGCTGCGCCGGCGTGCCGCCGTAGTGCCAGTACGGAGCGCGGCACTGCGCGTGGAGATCGCAGAGCGAGTCCCACGGGATCTTGTGGGCGAGGTGCGCGGCCATCGGCACGTCTGGGGCTCGCACGCGGAATGACGAAATGGAGGTACGATTGCTACCGGTACGCGCACCGAGGAGACGGCGTGTCGCAGGAGAGAGCCCGCGCGCTCCTTGAAGAAGGAGTCCTTCCCTCTCACCTACGCCTTTCCGCACGCGGACTGTGGATAGCCGCTGGCGTGGACCACCAATCCTCAAGTTGAGGACCTCAACAAGACATCGCAACCATCGCACAGCAAGGCGGGCGTATCGTTTGTACGTGGATTCCACTACTCCTCCGATTCGTAGCACGCAAAGTAGCCGTACAGCTTGCGCACGACACACTCATCGTCCAGCAGCTTGTTGTCGCCCGGGAGCAGGTACATGCACCTGAATAACAGCTCCGCGTGGTCCCGGATGGTCTGCACAGCCTCGCGCGAGAGCGGTTTGAGGTAGAACTCGCTGTCGAACACCGGCGCAAGTCGGGACGCAATCGCCCCTGGGTGACCGCCGTCGTGGTGGCCCAGGAGCACCGACATGATGAACGAGCACCGCCCCTTGTAGTCGCGCAGCAGCGGCTCCGTGCGCTGCGGGTCGGCCAGCAGCATATTGAGCTCGAGATATCCCCAGAGCAAGCTGTCATAGAAGCCCGTGAACCCGCCGATCGAGTTCTCGTACGCGATGCCCCACGTGCGCGCGTCGAGAAGCGCCATCTCCTCGGGCGTGGTCTTGGCCGTGCGCCTGAATTCACGCAGCACGCCGGCGATCACGCGGCCGGCGTGCGCGAGCGCTTTGCGCTGCGAAGGCGTGCCGCCCTTGCGCCAGTTGGCGTCGCGTCGCGCCTCAAGCACAACGCAGAGCGACTCCCACGGGACCTTGTGGGCGAGGTGGGCGGCCATGGCTCTGGGAAGGCACAAGAGGAAGTGTGATGGCAGAGCCCAACTTTCGAAGGGATCAGAAGACCATCACTCACACTTGGTTTCACTCCCATTCGGAGATTTCCGGTGGGGGGCGGGGGAACGGAGCGGAAGGATATTATCTGGTTTCCCTGGGGCTGGGGCATTGTTGGATTGCCTTGCACGTGGTCCGACAAACTGCCTACCCGATCTGCGCGGAAGGGGCAACAACAGTTGAGCCAGTGATCGCCACCAAGCGGTCAAGCTCATCGGCCCAAGAAGCTCCTTTGGCCGACGCTGATCCAGCTCGGAGAGGTAGTCGGCGCTTGTGTGGGGCCACGCTGCTGACCGATGGTGGGACCACGCGGGCGCCACCCGTTGGCGGCCGCCGACAGGGTGTTCCTCGTGCATAGTAGACAGATTATTTGTCAGTTCATTCCACGCACACGACCCGGGCCGGGTCACCCGGCACCGCCGTCCGTCCAGCCGCCAAGACCGCACCAGTCTGATATCGCCGTGTGAATTCATTGTGCATACCAACTAATCGAACTGGACATAGCACCCAAACACAAAGAACACCTTTTGCATGACCCACTCGTCGTCCAGCAGCTTGTTGTCGCCCGGGATCAGGTACATGCAACGAAAGAGCAGCGCCGTGTGATCCTGGATCGTCTGGATGACTTCCGGTGTGAGCGGCTTGAGGTGTAACTTGCTGTCGAACGCCGGCGCCAGTCGGGACGCGATATGCTCGGGGTGGCCGCCGAAGTTGTGGCCGAGCAGCACGGCCATCGTGCACGTACACCTCGCGTCGTTGCCAAGCAGCAGCGGCTGGGTGCGCTCGGGGTCCGCCAGGAGCAGGTTGAGTTCGAGGTACCCCCACAGCAGGCTGTCGTAGAAGCCCGTGTACCCGGCATAGGAGTGCTCATATTCGATGTCCCACGCGCGCGCGTTGAGCTGTTCCATCTCCTCGGGCGTGGTCTTGGCCGTGCGTCGGAAGTCGCGCAGCGTGCTGGTGATTACGCGGGCAGCGTGCGCGAGCGCCTTGCGCTGCGCCATCGTGCCGCCCTTGCGCCGGTTGGGGTCGCTTCCCGCCTCGAGCAGGTCGCAGAGCGACTGCCACGGGATCTTGTGCGCGAGGTGGGCGGCCATGTCGCTGGCAGTTGGTCTTCCGTTGCGTGCGCCGTAGTGTGTCAGTGTGTGTGTGTGAGATCCGGCGAGCCTGACACGAAGGGATCAGCAGACCATCACTCGCGATCGCCCCGCGCACCATCACTTACGACGAGGACTCGCTCTGGTTGGCCAAAAGCATTTCGTCTGCGACGTGCGCAGGGTCGGGAAGCCTGTTCTCATTTGGAAAGCAGCGAGAACGCGTGCTTGGGGAAGGCTAGTCTCCTGAAGGAGAGCGATCGCGTGGCTCACAAACTCAGCCCTTCGATCGTCTCAACCCTCCAGTGCCGTCGACTTTAACGGATGCCAGCGTGAGACCCGGAAGCTCGTACGCGGCTCATGGGGTACCAGGAGCATCGAGAACCTACTGCGAGCGCAAGCGGGATGTCAAGGCAGATCTCGACGGGAGCAATGGTGGACGTTCTTCATCGGAGTGCCCCATCCAGGTCGGCAAGCTCGCACACCCATCTACGGGCCGTGAGTCTTCACCGCGCGGCAGCGCCTCTCTTCGTTTGGTTGACAGTGGCCCGCTATCTGCTCACTTCAATTAGTCGCGGTGCAATTCATTGCAATTCATTTCTGAAGTGAAGGTGAAGCTCGCTTCAACGTTGGACGACCAGAAGGAATATCGATGCAGTGGGGAAACCTGCGGCGACGGCGCTGACGGCGCGCGCCTACCGCTTCCAGACGTGGCGGTGACGCGTTGGGCGTCCAAGCGGCGCCTTCTCCCACGCGGCATCATGACGCGAAGGCAACGTGAAGACGATCCATTGATCACACACTGGTCGCTGAAACACCACCAATACCGAGGCGGACGGCAACAGCAGCGGCAGCGGACGAGTGCGGCACCAGCGGCAGTGCATGAGGCGTTTGCCGCGGACACGCTGGTCTCGGCAGAACCGCGGGACACAATGCGAACGTTGCGGGGAGCACTAGGGCGAGGGAGAGGCGCCGGCGGCTCACAACTAGTCCGCGACGCGTAGAGACTGCGAAGAGCTCCCGCCGATTCAGCCTGACGAGCTGTCGGTCCACGCCGCGGGTCTATTGCGTGCACAAGGCCGACTCCAAGAGGTCAAAGCGCTCGGATCGAAGCGCGTTGCTGGAGAATCTGTGTTCGTTGTGGGCGAGGTGGCCTTACGACGGGTCGGGCGGTGTGATCGTCAACGCGGCTATCCTGACCAACAGAGCGTCAATCGGGACAAGATGCACATCCGGATTTTAGCGCCGTGGCTTGGAAGATTCGCAGGAGCTAGCTGTGGTAGAGTTTTCGTCCCGAGGCTATGTCGAGCGGCGTGATCTATTGTTGGAAAGCACTCTGAGCCGCATGATTTCCACCGGGAACGAAGAGTCCAAGTTCGAGTGGTGCAATTGTTGTGAATGAGTGTTCCCGCACCGCCAGGCCTTCGCGCATCGCCACTCGCGACGATACGCGCGGATCTTGAAGCGGAGGATCCACGGCGACGACTCGCAGCAATCAGCGAACTCTCACGTTTTATTGATGGAAGCAAACCCAACCAACACGCCGTCGGTGCATTCTTGCGCGACGGAACGTCCGACAAGCGACTACTCGAGATCGTGATTACGGACCTTCAAGCCAACGACCGAACGCTGCGTTGCGCGGCGGCTCGCCTGATCTGCCAGCTCGCGTACGAGAATCTCGTAAATCAGGAGTCGATTGTGCAATGCACCAGGAGCGGGTTCTCAATCGGTTGGATCCACATCTTCTCGGTGCCCCCGGCGTACCACCCGGCGTGTGCAACACAACCAAATGCGAAGACACCTCAAAACCAGCGGAGTCTTGCAGGGTTTCTGCGGGACATTGTCAATGACACGTACAAGGACGTGTACTCTCAAGTTAGCGAGTACTACGCGAACGGATGCCAGTCATTTCTGCCGATCTGTTGGAGCTTTCCCCATCCGCTGAACTCAGACAACGAAGCAAGCAACAACCACGTGCCAGATCCAGAAGACCACGCACTCGGTTTCTTTCTTGTGCCAAGGCAGACTCAGTTTCCCGAGACGGAGGACTTCTACGGAGATGATCTACTCAAATCGATGGATAAGCACGATCTGATTCGGCTCCAGTCGCTGAAAAATGTGTTCGAGGAGTACTCCAATGCGACAGCTACAGGAGCCTGGACAGAGGACTTTGCCGAGTTCGTTTCCTGTCGTAAGGAGCGAATGCGTTGGCTTCATGATGAGCCGTCCGAAGTTATTGCATCACTTCACGATTACTTCAGTCAACCACCCGCAGCTTCAGCTTCTACGACGGTCACTTGGAACCAGGCTTTTGTGTATGCGTCTGTCCGTCTGAATAGTGAGAAGCTTGCTGCAACGTATGATGTTGAGACACTCGTCTCAGTCGCGAAGCTCTTTCGAGGTCTCGCCTGGACCGACCAAGAACGTGTCAGCTCAATGTCAAATGTGTGGCTACCGGTGCTCATTACTGCGATTCAGCATGAGCCCGATCTATCAGTATCTTTCAAGAAACTGGTCCAAACTTTGCAGCGTGGCTTACCACACGTTGGCAGCCGTGAGGAGCCTTGGCGAGTACTTCTGCACACCAAGCTCGAGCAAGTGGTGCCAATCAGTTGGGCGGTCTTCCTTGCACAGTGGCGTATTGCCCTTGAGATCGAGGCTCAGTTGGTGTCGCAGCAGCGACAGCAAGTACCCGTTCGTCGCACTTCCGTGTGCTCTGTGGGGGATCTGCGGCGAAGTATCGTTGGTCAGCTACAGTCGCAGAGCGTCCGTGACTTGAACCACATGCAGCGTGAACTACCAAAAGCGTCTCGGTTTGCATCCCAGCAAGATCTGAAGTACAAGTTTTCACCTCTGCACGAGCAAATTTCTGCTCCTGTCAATTCTACTGTGACCGAGGACGTCATCTCGTCGGAGGAAGAAGGCGATGACTCACTGGCGCATAATATGGCCCTCTTCCATCGGATGCAGCGTTCGCTTGCTGAGCTCGATGAGCTTGGCATGAAGGACCTGGAAGATAAGCGGAAAGAAAAGTCGCGCATTTTGGAGACAGTCGCCATGAACAAGCAGCGTGCGCAAGATGAAGCAAATCGTAAGCGACTCCAAATCGACGACAAACATCGCGAAATCGAGGAAGTCCGCGCTGAGCTAGAACGACGCAAAGTGCAAGCACAGTTAAAAGCCCAGGAACTACACAAGTCCAAACAAGCCATGGCTGCGCAGCGAAAGCAGGAGCACGATACAGAACTCGAGAAGAAACAAAGGGAGCTGGCGCATAGGATCGCAGAGCGTGATCGCATTCAAGAACGCAATTTACGACTTCGCCGTCGCCAGCCAAAGTACGACAGGCAAGCCCATGCGCAGCCTCGCACCAGCTCGAATAACGAATATTCTCAAGCGCCTGTGCCCCCACGAGCACCGACACCTTCAAGCAAACGCCCCCTATCAGCGCGAGGGTCTCGTGCACGAGAGCCGAAGGACACTGCTGAAAGGCCGTCGGCAGAAATCTTGCGACAACGTGCACTACTGTATGGCCAAGTGGTATCAAAGATTTACGTCGCTGACGCGATGAATCGAACCCCACAGCAAGCTGAAGTACGGGTAACCCACCAGCCCCATCAACTTACCCGTAGCTTCTCCGTGTTCCAAGATGGAAGCTTCAATGTCAAGGCCCCCATTGTCAAAGTGACTCCTCCGCCAACAAGACGCCCCCGTTCTCCACGCCATCATCGGTCCAAGTGGAGACGAGAAGCTAACACTGAGGCAGAGGCGGACGTTGCACACGTTGAGCAAGAAGACCAAGCGAATGAAGATGAGGATGAAGCTGATGCAAGTCCATCCCGGCGATCTCGTAAGGTGAAATCCGCGTCTTCTCCGGAGGAATCGAACAAGCCAGTCACATCCTTCAACTTTGCAAACGACGGCAGTAAATCAGCATCATATGCCTGTGCCACTTTAGTGATGAGAAATGCCGCGCTGGCTGTTTCGGAGCGGATCCAGATTCCTGAGATACCAGCGCCCCACGTGGAGGAACCTAGCGTGCCGCCATACGTAATTGCAGCACAGTATGAGGCGCTGGATGACCACTACAAACAGAACTTTCGCGAGCGGTTCAACCTAAAGTGCGTCAGCCATCGGCTTTCGTATGATGTGCTCAAGCAGTACACCAAGATCGTTCGACGTGACATGGCGTGGCGCGCATTTCACGACAAGTGCAGCGGCAGCTTCGAGCGCGTCAAGTACATGGATTTCGCCGTTATCGCCCAGTCGCTCGGCGTTGCGCTAAGCGAGAAGAAACTGCTTGTTGTCGCACGGCAACTCGATCCAAAGAAGAGCGGATACGTCGAGTGGAAGGCGTTTTACACGTGGTGGATCATGCAGTACAGTAATGCGGCTAGTGTGACACCGACACGACCCAAGAGCGCACGTTAGAAAGACAATGCAGAGGCGCTTAGAGGCAGAGGATTGGTGATTAGAATGGTACGTGAGGCGACGACAAGATCTCCTTCCTACTCTATCCACCTACTGTGTCGGAGGATGGCTCCTTGACTCACTGACGGAGGAGCGAGCGCTTGTTACCGCGCGTGATGGGGACGCACTGCTTGTACACCTGCCAGTTGGGCTCGTGGAGCGCAAGCCAGTAGAACGTGAGCGTGCAGGTCTTGCCAGCAGGGCACACTGCGTAGTTGACCGGGATGCTCGCGGGCTTCATGCCGCGGAACTGCGCGGCGCAGTCGTCGCCGTGGAAGACGCGCGTCTCGTCGATCCAGATCTCGCACGGCCCGTGGTGCGAGCTGATGAAGCCCTCGGAGTACTCGTCGTTCTGGAACTGCATCACGGCGAGCGACGACACGTCCACGGGCGGCACGTCCGTGCGGCTGTTACCGCAGCCCGGGGCCGCCGGGTCGAGCAGCGCGCGAAGCGACGGCAGCCCACTCTGACGGAAGCTCTCGGCGAACTCGCGCTCGTTGTTCTCAGGCGAGTCGTTCCACTTGCGGCCGCGGAACGCCGGGTTGACACTTTCGGTGAGGATCGCGTTGTACTTGGTCTTGATCGACGTGTCGCGGTACGTTGCAGCGGGCAGGGAGATGTAGCCGTGAGCGTCAGTAGGCGAGAGAGCGAGCGAGGCGGCGAGTGCGAGCGCGACAAGAGCACTCGACGGCGTGCTGGGCATCTTAGCTTGATCAGAGAGAGAGAGAAGGTCTTTGTGGAAGGGCTGGTGCGTCGTGGTCGGCAAATTGCTGAGTGGGCTGACGGGCGGAGGGAAGGCGGTGGGAAGGCGCCTCGGGGGAGCGAGGACGGGGGAGATCGAGTGCGTCGTCGTGATCCAGTCGCTTGATATCCTAGCACGTGGCCGCTGCGACGAACGTGGCCGTCCCAGATCCATGGGGACGTGAGGTGCACATCGCCTCGACCATCTTCATCTCCAGTGTTCATGCCAGCGCGACATGCGACGCCCGTTGCAGCATCCCCACACCACGTTGAAGCGCCGTGCGTTGTGCTTTATGAACCACCCGCGACGGAATGCTTGATTGTGCATACCACCGATTCACCATACTATGTAGGGAGAGGCGAGAGGGGGAAGAACACCCCAAAGCGTTCCACACGCACGGTCGTCACGGCGGGATGTTGAGGTTTCCCCACTTTGTCCACCGTGTTGCCGCGTTCGCGGATGTCGCGGGTATCGCTGCAGAGCCCAGCAAGTAAAACGAAGGGCTCCACGCACGCACTTGATCTCTGGATGGTTGCGGATGCGCCGCGATTGCGATCGCCGTTGACCTGCGATGCCACGCACGCCATGGTGTGACCCGCCGTGGCGCGCGTCCCAGATCCGGAAAGTCCAACACCCGGGTTGAAGCGTCGTCGACCAATAGGCAAGGTCTCCGATAGAAGATTGGTCAATACTCGTATTCGCTCGACGTGGTTGGACGAATTGCTTGACGATCGCATGACCAGAGTGAAGTTATCGAAAGTCTCCGCTGGGAGAAAGAATGGGACACCCCCCGCTCGCGGTCGCGGCTCTCGAGCGCGGTGACGGCGAATGGGAAAACATCCAGGTAATAATGGGTCTCATAGCGCGTGTTGGGGCCACGTGGATGGCGCTTGGTTGGTGACGTGGGGCTTGTCTATCCTCTCTGGGAACTCCAGGACGTGTTGCGCGACGCGTTTCTTGTTCATACGCAGCAGCTTCGTCGCCACGATGAGCAGCTCAGCGCATACGAGCGCCATACCAACGTACGTGGGATGCTCTCCCTAGCTCCGTAGCTGCTGGGTTGATATGGGGGACTCACATGGACCCTCAATGATCTCGGATAGGAAATGGCTGCGAAGTGGAAGGAAGCGACCGGAAGTGTGATCAAGTTGAGCAGCCTGCCGAGTGATGTCGAAACCCTCGCACGCGCCGTCAAGACGCTGGGCAAGCAACTCGATCAGCGAGCGCACGCGTGCGTGCTTTGTTGGATTGGCGGTGAAGAGAAGATCCCCGTTTTGATCATCGGTATGCTTATTCACAGCGATCAAGAGCGGCAGCAGCAGCAAGCCAAGTGGATGGAATCTGTCACCAGCGCCTTCGAGACGCAGCTCAGCGCGCTGCACACTCGCGTCGTCGGTGACGTTGAGAACGTATGTAGCAAGGCACTCGCGTCCATCGAGCGGCGCATGACTCTGATGGAAGAGGAACTCGGTCACGTGCGTTTCCAAGTGGTGAACATCCACGATCCCTACATGGGTCTGACGCAGCCTGATACGTCTGTAGTTGGTCTCGGCGCTCGATCAAAAGGTGGACGTGGCAGCGCACAAAACCCACAAGCAAATGATGGAGGAAGCTCTCAAACAGCGTGTACGTGCGGAGCTTGTTGCACGCTCTGATCCTGGAACGACCTTATCTTGACTTTTATGGCTGTTAATATGCCGTGGCAGTGTCGTACGACTGCCTTCGACAAGGAAGTCGTGCGAATGCAGCAGCTAGTTCGATCGCAAAATGCGACGCTGCAGCAGCGAATTGAAGATGTACAAAAGGCACTGCAGCAGCAACTAGACCAGCAAATGTCAAGCCATCAGCAAGTGCAGCAACAATTGAGCGACACGGAATCGAACATTCATCAGCGGTGCGAAAAAGTACGTGAAGATATCATAGACGTGGTCGCTGAAAGGATCAGGACTACAGAGGAAGCCTTGTGGCTGAAAACGGCGGCCGAGATCACGTCTGTGAAAGACGTGACTATGCTTAGCGTAAACGAGTTGGTTGCCTCGAAAGGAGAAGAAATGCGAAACCTTCTGCGAGAAATCGACACCAGGGAGAAGACGGAAAAGGTGGAGCAAGAGTACCAAGGTTGGTGGCAGCAAGTGAAGGATGCGGAGGCGGTGACGACAACCAAGGTGCGGTGCGTGCCGTCTTGACAGCCAGGATATTGTGACTAACTTGACTGACTTGTTTCTGATGACGCTTAGATCAATGATCTGCGGGAGGAGTTGATGGCAGGGGTAACCAGCGCGATGCATCGCATCGACGAGGGGCAACTTGAACGAAATGAGGATTTCGGGCGGCACGAAAAGCAGATCGTGGAACTCAAGGAGTTGTGCACACAGCTAAAGCTAGGATTGGAGGCCTTGGCGGCGGCGTTAAAGCAGCAAACCGAACGAGTCGAGAGCGTACAGAGCTTACAAGGAGACAGTGCTCAACAGCAAGCCGCGTTCCGCGATGAAGTGCGCGAGATCGCCAAAGCACGCGACAAGAAGACACGTCAGCAGATGCATTTAGTCGCTGACAAGCTCCGCGAGATGGACCAGATCCTGAAGCTCGTGGGTAAGCAGCTCGTTCAGAACACTTCGCAACTCCAGCTCATGTGGATCGACCAGCACGAGGACGGCGTCGGGGTGTTGGAGATAGACAGCGACATCAAACTGTTAGAGTCGCAAGACGTCCACACCGCGGGCTTAGAGCCGACGGCGCCTCTTTCTACAGAGCATGGACAAGCAACGGCAACAATAGACGCAGAACTGCAGAGCCAACACGAGCAGCTCCAGCAGTCGATCGCGGCCAAGCTGCGCGACTACGAGGCACTGCTCTCGGGCAAAGATTCGACAGAGACCGCCCACGTCGACAACGCAAGTGTAGGCTAAGTGCTCCCAATCGAATTCATCCGATTGACAAGAGGAAACTACTATGTACATTGCTACCCGGCCTTGTACAGCATCACGGCCTTCTCGTTGTAGTAAAAGAACACAAAGTTGTGCGTCACGTGCGTCACAAACGAGCCAAAGTTGCGACCGATGCACACGACCCAATGCGGGTCCCAGGCGTCATCCAGATGTGCCTTGATCTCCTCGCAGACCTGCACCAAACATTCGTCACATTTCATATCGGAGACCGTTCGCCGCCGCCAGGAGCTACGCACCGCGAGGCCTTTCTTCTCCCACTCCTCGGTGTCGTACTTGCCCAGGCGCGAGGTCACGCTCTTGATGGCGTCCTCCAGCACGTCGTCCTCCATGTCGCACGGCATCTTGACCTTGGCGCCCCACATGTGCTGCCAGCTCGGCGCCTCCCCGCTCATCGTGCGTTCTCCGTGTTGCTGAATGAGCGAGTGACCTTTCAAGATACGCGGCCAAGATTGGATTAGTGTGACCCACATCATGTTTGGTCAAATTGTGTATACCACATTATTTTGGGTGACCCACACTCCCGTCTAACCGGCCTGTCTGGTTATGAGACCGTCACCCAGACCTCCACGTTGGAACCAGCAAACTGGAGCAACATGCGGGCCGCGCCGGCGTCCGTGCCGCTCGGGCCGATCCTCAAGAAGCTCGTGCCCATCTGCTTCGTGGCGGGCGCCGCCATGGAGACCTTCATGGTCAAGACCGGCTTCTGTGCGTCTTGTTTTGCTATGCGTTTGGGTGGTTGACGCCGCAACCCTTTCACTGACGAATGCCGCACCTGTAGATGACATTGTGACACTGAGTGAGGCCGAGAAGCGCGCCCAGCGCATCGAAGAGCGCCGTGAGTTCGAGAAGAACCCGCCGCAGATCAATTTCAACTGGCCCACGCGAGAGCAGTAGACAAGAAAAAGAAGATCAAACAATACTGCGATTACGCGACTCTTCTCTCCCTTTCTGTGTCTCTGCTTGTCGCTTCCTCTGCTCGTGCGCGCTCATGAAATCACTGCGCCGCAACCTTCTGCAGCACGATCTCAATGGCCGGTACGCGGTGAGTGGGCGCACCGCGGAACTTCTTGAACAGGTAGCGCGTGGAGATCTTGGCGACGCTCGCGTGCTGCTGGCCCTTCAGCAGCTCAGCGGCCTGCACAGCAGTGCTGATGGCCGCCTCGGATGCCTGCAACCGCACAGAGCTCTGCTTCTGCACGGTAAACTTGGTGTTGACCATACTCGCGTAAAATGCTGCCATGGACAGTGTTAGGCGACAAGCACACTAATGCTGAAACAAATTTCATGAACGCACCAGCCGGTTTCTTGGTCGAGATAGACACCAGATCGTCCGTGTAACGCGCAATCTTTGGACCTTTGAACGCCTTCTTGGCTACAGGTAACGCCAGCTCCTTCGCCAGCTTGTCGATCGCATCACTCGCCTGCCCCCAAGTCTCAACCACGACGACTTTCTTGTCAGTGCCGCTGGGCTTGGCCCACGGCACAGCACCCACTACCATCGAGTGGCCCACACTCTCGCTCGTCTTTTCGACGAGCGCCGCGTCAGCGCCCACCGCGATCTTAACGCGGAACTCGCGGAACAGCTCCTTCTTGCGCGCAACGACGTCGTCCTTTGCGGCGTCCACGTCCACAAACAGCAGCTTGTCGAACACGCCGCGAAAGTGCGCATCCACCCACTCGCGCGTGGCCTTCTCCACAGTGCGCGGGCGCTGCGTGATCGCGAGCATCGTGAAGTATTTGCGCAACGGGCGTAGCGCCTCGAACGCGCCGCCCACGGCTGCGACGTTCGACTTGAACGCCGGCGACGCGTAAAACTCCTGCAGCCACTGGTCCTTGGACTTCTTGGCGCCCGTCGCGAGCTGCGCGACCCAGTCGGCGGACTTGAAGTCCTCGAGGGTGAGCTGAGACACAAGAATCCAGGGGGTCTAAGTTAGTAGCTGTTCGTTTAGATCCGCTGGATAGACGCACCGAGGTCTTGTACTCGGCGTTGTGCCACTCGAGCGCCGCCGACAGCACCTGCGCGAGCGCGTGGTCCAGATCCACGGCCAGCGCCACCGCGCGCTCGTTCGCCACCATCGCTTGCCGCTTCGATCGCCCCGGGGGTCTCGTCGGCTGCTTCGAAAAAAAAAACACACCCCACCCAGCGAGTGATCCGGAAACGCCGTCTCTTTGAAGTTGCGTGTGGACGATCTCTGGATCTCCCGTCTAGGTACGAGTAACCCTCTCGGTTTTAACGGGAAGCACGAGGGTACGCGAACTTAACACCCAGAAGCGACGTGAAGTGCGTACCTAACGGAGAGCTCCTCCATTGCGGATTGCGGGCTCACCGGAGAAACGCAGAATCCCTCTTCTTCCAGCATGCAGGTGCTCAACGTCAGCGCGCTCGTCACGGGCTACGAGACCGTGGGCGACCACACCGAGTTCATCGTGCAGGTGCGTGCGGCGCGGCGCGTGTAGACGCGCGAGCTCTCTCGTGACTGATCGCGCCGTGTCGGCTCAGATCTCGTGCAACGGCGGGCTCTGGCTCATCTCGCGGCGCTTCAGCGACTTTGACCAGCTCCACTCGCGGCTCGTGCGCAACTTCGGCGACCTCATCGAGGCGCGCATCCCGGAGAAGCAGTGGTTCGGGCGGTGCGTGCTGTTGCGGAGTTTTGAGTGCATTTGGTGGGGGAGGGCGCCGCGCCGAATTCGAGGATGAGCAGACAAACGAGGGGGGAGAACGCGCTCGGGTTGTTGTGGACGTGCTGTGGTTGTGTATCTAGAGACCGCTGTATTCATCAATCGGCCGATGGGGAAAGGAGCGAGAGCGAGAGAGGGATTTGAGAGGAGGGGGGAGGCGCGTGTGTCGAGCGGCGCCGGTGATAGCGGGCGCTCGCGCGTCCTGTTGACAACGAAGGAAATATCTCGAGTAGCCGCGTGGGCTGTTCTCTCTCTTGGGAGCAGTCCACGCGACGGTGACTGCCAAAATCGCTTGATCTTATCTGACGACGACGCGCTGAGCGCCTGCTTCCCGGTGTCGGCTTCCCCATCACGCGTCGCTCTCTCTCTCTCTCAAAGAGTCTCGCTTTCAGTCACTCTCGCTCCCTTCTTTGTCGCGTGGCTGGCAGTTCGATACGGGCGAGTCTCCGACCACGGCAGTCCGGACGACGCAGGCCATCGCTCCCCTCTAGCGCAAGTGTCCGCTAGACTGCGCTGAGAATTCAAAGGCGGCGTCACTCGATGGAAGCCAGAATAGGCTCGCGAGTTCGGAGCTGATCGCGTTGACTGTGTGACAGATTCGACCCCAACTTCCTCGTCAAGCGCCAGTCCGGTCTTCAGGAGTACATTGGTGCGTGAACGACAAGACATCTGCTGCGGTGATACTCAATGCTGACGTGGCAATGCGCGTGGTTGATAGAGGGACTGCTACTCGTGCCGGGGATCCTCGAGGATCGATCGCTGCAGCATTTTCTGGAGCTGGAAAAGCATTTGGAGCTGCAGGGCGACCTCGCGCTGGGCGGCGGCCCTGGTGGCAGCGGCCGCGCGTCCAACGGCCTGCTCTCGACCAAGAGCATGGTGCTCAACGAGAACGATCGGCTGAACGCGATCGTCGAGCACGCCGCGCAGACGTTCATCGACGTGAGCGAAGTTGCCGAGCCACTCGAGCCCGACCAGGCCGCGCAGCGCAAGCACGAGATCGTCGCGGCCGCAGAGACGCAGTTCAACGAGAGCAAGTTTGTCGATGGCTTCAAGTCGAGCGTGGTGGCGCTGCGCGTGCCGCAGCCGCCCGTGGCCAAGTACACGGCTGACATTGTGATCGGCCGACTCGAAGCCGGCGGACTCCTTTCTTATGAGCAGGAGCTGGAGCTGCTCCAGGCGGCGCTGCAGACAGCGGACGAGTCACTGCGGCTCACGATCGTGCCGCCGTCGTCCGACCTCATCGCGCTCATGGCCGGTGCGGCCGCTCTGCTGGGGAATGGCTCGTTCTCCAACGGATCCGCGGCCGTCACGTACTCGGGAGGCGAAACCTCGTCCAACGGAGCGCTCGCCACATCCGTGAACTGAGAGAACAAATCACAAAAATATAAACGGTACCTAGTAGCAGCGCGTAGAACGGATACCGACAACTCGCGGAGGATGTAACGCAGTGGTGTCAGTGAGCACATAACGCAAACGACATTATTTTTTGGACGGAAAGCACGGGAAGGGCCGCAGGTTCTCCATCGAGTCCATAGCAGCGAGCGCCGCCAAGTACTCCTTGTTTGCCGACAGCCAATCCTTCTCTACAATGCCCTCGTCAAACTGGCCCGGTGTGTCAGCTGGGTTGTACTGGTACTCGCTCTCCGGATTCAGAGACCATACGAAGCCGCCAGACCACCCACGCTTCGTGATGACCTCGATCGTGAAGTCGGTACAGCGCTTGGTTGTCTTCTTCGGGTGCGCGTCCGTCGAGTATAACCCACCGAACTCACCGAGCAGCAATGCTGGACCGGTATCCGACGCCAAGTACCCAAACATGTCGTTCATCGTGCCTTGGACGCGGCCACGCAAGGCCTCGTCACTGAGTTCCACATACCCTTGCAGACCCGTTCCAGTTTTTCCATCAGCAAAGAAGTACGGCTGGGGATACACAGCTGGTGTGTAGTAGTGAGGCGCCCACACGAGCTTGTTCTTCGTGCTGAAGTCAAGACCCTTTGACTTCACGCCTTGCAGGCCACCACCATACCAATCCGAGTACGTCATCGCCTTCCCGTCCAGTACGATCTTGTGGTCGACACCGTAGATGCCCTCCACAAAACCCATCCAGTTCGAGCAGCCCTCCAACATCCGCTCGGCGATACGCTTGGCTCCGTCGCGGAAGTCGGTCGGAGATCCGTCGCCCCACGTGGCCTTGAACGGCTCGTTCTTGAGGTCGATGCCCATGATGTTCCAGTATTCTTTGTCACACAGGTTCTTGGTGAGCACGTCGATGGCGTCAAGGAACTTGGACTCTGGGAAGCTGGCGCTGTACCACAGGTTGCCGCCTTCTTCAAGTGTGAGTGTGTGCATGCTGAACAGCACACCGATGTTACGGTACTGCAGCACCTTGACGAGGCTCTTTATCAGCGACACGTAGTCTTTCACACTAACGCCGCGATTGGCCCCCAGGTTGATGAGTGCGGTGTTTGGTACTTTGTTGTCGAGGAGCCACTGCGCCATCAGCGGCAGTCGGACGGCGTTGAACTTGTTTCGGTCCAGGAAAGAGGCGATCTGGTACTGTGAGCAAGTGTGATGTTAGCGCAGATATTCTGTGGGCGATAGAATCAAGTTCATAACCCACCGCAGTTGTGCCGTTGTCGGTGTTATCCCACATTCCTAGCGGAGTGGCCGTTTCTCTGATAAAGGCAAAGAAGTGATCCTGCTCCGTTAGTTTTGCGGCCAATATTAACATCCCAGCACCAGCAGTCCGAGCATCACGTACGTCTCCATGCCGAACCAGTTGATGCCCTTGATCTTGATTGGCACCTCGGTACCGTTGGCTGCGACAGCGTAAATCTGTCCGTTCTTGCTTTGGTAGTCGGGCAGCTCACACTGACTTACCGGGTACGTCTTCGGGTTGCCGATAGCGCCGTCGTCGGATACGATATCTGAGTCCGAACTAATGCCACCACCTCCGCCCACAATCTTGGAGCTCTCAAACGTAGACTTTTCAAAGGTTCGTCCACGCGCCGCGCTCGCGGAATGCGCTTGGACAGCGTAGTACGACATGAGCCCGCCAGCAACACCGATGATCGAGAGAATAAGAACGATCCCTGGCCAGATTCGCCGCCGACCTCTGTAGTCATGAATGACCTAGACTTTGTCGACCGTTGAATCAAAGCCTGCGGCCTCGATGTCCCGCATGGTCGGGCGCCCGCCGCCGATGCTGGAGCGTCGGACATCGTCGTGGCCGGGCATATAGCTGAACCGGTACGCCGGGTCGCCGACAAAGCTGTCCGAGGCCCGAGCGACGCCATCGTCCGCAGCATGCGGTGTGCGGTCTTGGGAGCTCATTCCGTGGCACTAGGGAGCAAGGCAGCAAATCAAATGTGTGGCGCGATCACGGAGCTGACGGTCTTGCTGGTCTCTTTTGTGCGGTGGCTACGGCGGTACTGGGTTTAGGAATCACTGGGGCGAGGTCCCATATCTCTGTCTTTTCTTTTTTCATCTGCACGAGGGAGGAGTGAATCACTGAGCGGCTGGGAGCATCGAGGTTTCGATGCCCTAACAGTTTCCCCCGCAGCAAGCACGCTCCCGCACATCACACCCGGCACCCCTGAGGGCCTGACATCTTTCTTCTGCTGACGAGGATTCAGGCTGGGTCTGAGTCGGGCTGTCTGCTTGGCGAATGAAAAGCGATGCTGAGGTGTGATACCTGAATTTACACGCACACAAAAAAATCAAGGTACCAGCTGGCAACGAGAGTTCACATATCTCACCGGTAGAATCTCTCGAGTCCATTTATACCTCAGAGGGAACGGATGACCACCCTGGTGGCACCAGGGAGTCCCTGGCAGGGACTGCGGAACTCTTTGCATAAGCGTCTGTGAGTGTATGGTGTCTGTGTTGTTTCATTTCTTGGAGGGGAAGCATGGGAACGGCCGCAGGTTCTCCATCGTGTCCATGGCCGCGAGAGCCGCGAGGTAAGCTGTGTTGGCTGACAGCCAATCCTTTTCCACGACACCCTCCACAAAGCGGCCAGGGGTGTCGGCTGGGTTGTACTGGTACTCGCTCTCCGGGTTCAAAGACCAAACGAAGCCGCCTGCCCATCCGGGCTTCGTGATAACCTCGATCGTGAAGTCGGTACAGCGCTTTGTTGTCTTCTTCGGGTGAGCGTCCGTCGAATAGAGACCACCAAACTCACCAAGAAGCATCGCAGGTCCTGTTTCGCTCGCCAGGTAGCCGAACATATCATCCATCGTGCCTTGGATGCGGCCACGGAGAGCATCATCCCCAAGCTCGACATAGCCCTGGAGACCAGTGCCTGGCGTCCCACCCGCAAAATAGTATGGCTGGGGATACACAGCGGGTGTGTAGTAGTGAGGCGCCCACACGAGCTTGTTCTTCGTGCTGAAGTCAAGACCCTTTGACTTCACGCCTTGCAGGCCACCACCATACCAATCCGAGTACGTCATCGCCTTCCCGTCCAGTACGATCTTGTGGTCGACACCGTAGATGCCCTCCACAAAACCCATCCAGTTCGAGCAGCCCTCCAACATCCGCTCGGCGATACGCTTGGCTCCGTCGCGGAAGTCGGTCGGAGATCCGTCGCCCCACGTGGCCTTGAACGGCTCGTTCTTGAGGTCGATGCCCATGATGTTCCAGTATTCTTTGTCACACAGGTTCTTGGTGAGCACGTCGATGGCGTCAAGGAACTTGGACTCTGGGAAGCTGGCGCTGTACCACAGGTTGCCGCCTTCTTCAAGTGTGAGTGTGTGCATGCTGAACAGCACACCGATGTTACGGTACTGCAGCACCTTGACAATACTCTTGACGAGGGAGATGTAGTTCTTGACGTTAAGACCACGGTTACCACCCAAGTTGATAAGGGCAGTATTGGGTTCTTTGTTGTCGAGGAGCCACTGCGCCATCAGCGGCAGTCGGACGGCGTTGAACTTGTTCCGGTCGAGGAAGGAGGCTATCTGATACTACATCACAATGATAGTCAGTTCCCTGTCTTCGTGTCTGTACCATGAAGTTTGATCGAGCGAGGGGGACTTACTGCGGTCGTGCCATTGTCTGTGTTGTCCCACAATCCCAGAGGGGCGGCTTCGCCTCTGCATGCACAAGACATTCCAGAAAAAACAAATATCAGTCTCAGATCAAAATGAAAGCCAGCCAGCACCATCGCCACTCACGTTTCCATGCCGAACCAGTTGATGCCCTTGATCTTGATTGGCACCTCTGTTCCGTTCGCCGCGATCGCGTAGATTTGTCCATTCTTGCTCTGGTAGTCAGGCAACTCGCATTGGCTGGGTGGGTACTTCTTCGGGTTGCCAATCACGCCGTCACCATCGACGGTATCTTTGTGCGAGCTGGTTTCTTCGTCTCGAGGTGCGATACTGTCCTTGATTGTCGTGCTCTCAAATGTTTGCTTCTCAAAAGCATCTCCCCTCGTCACACTTGCCGAGTGCGCTAGGGTGCCGTAATAGGTTATCAGCGCCCCGGCCGCACCCACCAGCACCACGAGCAGCATGAGCCCCGGCCACATACGGTATCGGCCTTTGTAGTCGCGCGCCGCCTCGACCTTGCCCCCTGTCGCGCTTATAGCCGCGGCTTCGATGTCGCGCATGACGGCGGTCGAGCGGCCGTTCGTCGGCGTTGTCGCGATCGAGGTCATGCTCGTGTCGCGCTGCTCGCCGTGTTCGCCCATGGCGCTGAATCGATACGCGTGCGGGCGTTCCTCCTCCCCAGTCGCTTGGTCTTGATGCGTCGCCATCGTCGTCGCGTTGGGAAATGGTCGGCACGGAGCTCAAGCCGCGCTGCGGCGGCCGCTTCCCATCGCGTTCGGCTTCCATCCGCAGGTTCCGCACCTAGAATCCGCAAAATTATGAAGCGACCAATCGCGGACGAGGCGAGCGTATCCAGCCACCTACCGACTCAGGTGATTCGACGAGAAGAAACGAAGGAGGCGAAAAAATCATGCAGCCGAAGTGAACCCACACGAGAGACGAGAGATGGGGGCTGCATCATACAGGAAGCCAACCAGACACCCACCCATGCACCCAGCGGCGAGAGAGAGTTCATCAGCGCGAGCTGCGGTGGTTCAGACGCATGCGGCGGTGGCGACGGCGGCAAGCGCCAGTGTCCAGCGTCGTCGATGTGGGCGAGTCGCTTGTTCGCTATGGAGCGGAGGAACACGGATTGCAAGAACGAAAATGGGCGATCCGACGTGTACCACCCCATTCCTTCGCATACAAACTTCAAGTGTCCGGGAGGGATGTCATGCGCTCGGTTGAAGTGACCATCATTCCGATGTCAGTTTGCCCGCCTCAACTGAAGTCGGCCACAAGTAAAGTCGCCAGCCTAGCGTTTGCAGGGGAAACTCTTAGCGCCGCGACGCAAACGTCCGGCTTTCCGTTCTCCTGCAGGAATGTCAGAGCAGTGTAAATGACGTTTTACTGTGGAGCATGCTCACTCCATGTCGCTTATCGGTAAAAGGATGTGGGAACAATCAGCCAGAAAGATACACGGCAACTCGCCGTTGCGCTCTGAAATTACTTACTGCGGTCACCGGATGGACCCGATGGCATAGATAATGGTGTTGTAGGTTCCTAGACCCGGTTAGATTAGGCCTTGGCGGCCGCCGGGAAGCACGGGAACGCGCGCAGGTTCTCCATGGTGTCCATGGCCGCGAGGCCCTTGATGAACTCGTCGTTCTCGGTGATCCAATCGGTCTGCAGCGCACCCTCGAAGAAGCGGCCCGGCTTGTCGGCCGGGTTGTACTGGTACTCGCTCTCTGGGTTCAGCGACCACACAAAGCCGCCGGCCCATCCGGGTTTGGTGATGATCTCGATCGTGTAGTCGGTCGTGCGCTTGGTGGTCTTCATCGGGTGCGCGTCACTCGCGTAGATGCCGCCAAACTCGCCCAGCACGATCGCCGGGCCCGTCTCGGACGCCAGGAAGCCAAACATGTCGTCCGTCGTGGCCTTGACGCGGCTGCGCAGCTTGTCGTCACTGAGCTCCACGTACCCTTGGAGGCCGTTCTCGCCCTTGGTGTCTTCGCCACCGAGGCTGCCGCCGCCGTACAGGTACTGCTGCGGGAACACGGCCGGCGTGTAGTAGTGCGGCGCCCACACGATCTTGTTGGGCACGCTGAACTCCAGGCTCTGGTTCTTGGCGCCCTGAAGCCCACCGCCGTACCAGTCAAAGTACCAGTAGCGCTCGCCGTCGAGCTGCATCTCGTGCTTGGTGTAGATGCCCTCGACGAAGCCAAGCCACTTGGGGCAGCCCTTGAGCATGCGCTCGGCGATGCGCTTGGCGCCGGCGCGAAAGTCGGCCGGGCCGTCGTCGCCCCACGTGGCGGTTGAAGGCTCGTTCTTGAGATCGATGCCCATAACGTTCCAGTACTCGCCGTTGCACAAGTTCTCCGTGAGGATGTCGATGGCGCCGAGGAACTTATCCTCCGACACTTCATCGTTGTACCACAGCGCGCCTTTGTCGGCCTTGGTCAGCGTGTGCATGCTCAGCATGACGCCGATGTTGCGGTACTGGAGCACCTTGACCAGGCTCTTGAGCAGCTCCATGTAGTTTTTGACGCTCATCGCGCGGTTCTTGTACGTGTTGATGAGGTTCGGGTTGGGCTTGGTGTTTTCGAGGAGGTACGTGGCCATGAGAGGCAGCCGCACGGCGTTGAACTTGTGCTTCTCGAGGAACGCGGCGATCTGGAACGCCGTCGTGCCGTTCACGCCGTTGTCCCAGAGACCCAGCGGAATGGCCTCCGCCCTGTTGAACATACAGAAACATTCGCAAAGCGTCAGAATACAGGCGAGGGAAGACGATGGAGACAAAGGAGCCGTAACGTACGCTTCCATGCCAAACCAGTTGATGCCCTTCATCTTCAGCGGCACCTCGGTGCCGTTGGCCGCGACCGCGACAATGTGGCCATTCTTGCTCTGGTAGTCTGGCATCTCGCACTGGCTCGGCGGGTAGGCCTTCGGGTTGCCGACCTCATCATCGTCCGCGCCAGAGCCGTCCATGGAGCCGGAAGTCTCCTCAGGCAGCGTCGCGTTCTGTTTGCTCGAGTCGCTGTTGCCTCCACTCGTCGAGGCGTCGTTGCCCTTGGCGCTCTTCATGACAAAGTACGATACGGTGCAGCCGACCGCGGCCAGCACCACGAGCACGACGGCGATCCAGATCCAGCGGCGCCGCCGGCCGTTGCCCATGGGCGGCTCGTGCGCGTGGCCAAACTTTTGGATGCCGCTGACTTCCATGATGGCGATGTCGTTGGGCCGGCGTGGAGCGTGCATGCTGTCGGCCATGTCCATAACCGGCGTGCCGACGGTCTGCCACTGGTTGGGCTGCCGGGACGGCGTGTGCGAGGCGCCGCGCTGTGGCATTTCTCACAGGCAGAGGAGGGCTACGGGGTCTTCTGGGCGCGTTGCGGAATGAGCGCTCGACGGAACGGCCATCACTGGCGTGTAGAATCTCCACGGGTAGGCGGAACGTTTAGGATGCAGGGCCCCATCTCTCGAGAAGGGAGAGGAGGGACGCGAGAGAGCGCGAGAGTGAGGGCAGCCCCATCCTCACGGCCGGACCAGGCTGGCGCCGGAGCCAGCCGGCCGGCGGTGTCAAGAGTCCTCGTGCCTTGACCACTAACCAAAAAGCGCTCCCATTAGTTAACGGGTCCAAAAGTACACAGATGCACTGGCGATGCACACCGCATGCACGCGCGATGAGAGATTTAGAGTAGAAACCAGCCATTTGGGACATCATAAGATTCATTCTGCCGGTTTCCAACACCAGTGGGCGTATTTTGTGACGTCTGCTCCCCAAAAAGTGCCCGGTTTCATCGGTAAAGACTCGTCGGCACCAGTCGGCCGCCAGGTTCAAGGACCGCGGAACAGGAAGTCAGCGCTGCAGGCCGTTGCAGAAGACAGTTGCAACTTCAATGCGGTTGGCAATCGCGCGACATGGCTCTGCTTGCTGGATGGCGAGGTGGCTGCGAAGGGCACAATCTAGCGGACGGATGAGCGTCCGGCACGCGCGCTTGCTCGCACAAAATGAGACGGTCGAGCACATTTTGGTTTGGATAGGACCACGCCGCGAACTGACTGCGCGCAGAACGATCCTTTGGATGAAGTGGGTGGTTCCAGATCTTGCAGGTTGTGCCACGCGCACTCCCGTCCAGCGGGCACTGTTCAGTACAGGTACAGTGTACTCGGAGCATTCCGTTTTCAGTCGGTGCTGCTTCTCTTTGCGACGGCTCCACTTCAGAGTAGGACAGCAACTCCTTTTTTGGTGGGGAATGGAATCGAACACCTCGTGCTCAGCTCCTCTTCGAATGTCGTCGCATCCCCACGAAGAACTTGCCACATCCACGAGATGCCCCATCGTCTAGTGGGGAACGTGGTTGCGGCCCTGGCCTGGCGCATACATACAGGAAGATATCACGTCGATTTGATCGTTCCGAACCATCTCGTTCCGCGCATCTGAATTTTCAACTGGAAAGCAAGAGGCTGGGAGCACATCCATCCCACACTTCATCTGTTCTGCGACGTGTGCGAATCGTCACAGTCACCAAAACCTCGTGTTAATGACATGTTCTCTCTTAAACCCGTTTTCGGGTTCTTCTCCACCTCCAGTCCGGGTCTATACTCGGTCTTCCACAACCCACCCGGGTCGGCCGGTGGGTTTTTATTCGTCCGAGGGTGTTCCTGGTCGAGCGGACGGCAAGAACCCCGACCACCAAGCAAGCGAGCGGCTCAGCAGCGCCGGCCTCTTCCTCTTCCTCCACCACCATGCGCATGCAGGCCTTCCGCTCGGCGCTCTCGTCGGCCCAGCGCCAGCTGGTGCCCTCGGCCGCCTCGCGCGCGTTCTCGGTCGCGGCGCCCGCGGCGGCCGCCTCGCCCGTGGCGGCGCTCTCGGCGCAGGACTGGCTCCAGAACATCAAGTCGCTCGCGGACCGCAACATCCCGATCAAGAAGACCAAGCTCACGTCGT
>JAMFLL010000148.1:0-59133 GCA_027475725.1 Pythium rhizo-oryzae | reverse complement strand
GAGGGTCCCCGTGGGGGGGGGGGGGGGGGGGGGGCGGGGGGGCAGCGACATCCAGCCCTTCCTGCCGTGGAAAGTCATCATACTCCTTGCATGGTGAGGTCAAGGCCATCAACTTGGTTTCTACTCACTCAACATAGTAGAGTGTACTTTTAACCAGCACAGTATTGTGGCCAATTTACTGATAGAGGATGGCAAAAAGTAAGAGAAGCACCATCATTCCGAATCTCATTGGCATACATTCCGATTGACCCGGTGGCTTCACCGACGGCAAGATCGTGCGCTCGTGATGGATGCACGTGGGGCATTCTACTCTTCGCGAGCCGCAGAATGATGGCGACCCCAGGGCGCCGAAATGGGCTTCAAGCACGCGTCAGGTTTCGCTGTGGAGGTGACCACTTCAAATACAGCCCAGTGACCTAGTCTATTGATCATTCGCTGTCGTATCCTACTTCAGTATACACTTACGAGGTCGCATGGCTCTGGAATGCCTGGGCGATCTCTTCGTACACGACCTGGTAGTGAGCGTGATTTCGGATGCTGGTGTGGTCGCCTGGCACGATATCCACGTAGTTGGCCACCTGTGGCTCGTTGGACTCGTGTGGCTTGGTCTTCGGGCCGATGATTTGCTGAAGCGAGTAGCACGCGCCCTCCAGGTAGTACGTGTCTTCCGAGCCACAGATCACGTGGACTTTGTTCTGAAGTCGGTCGAGCAGTGGCTGACCGCCGGCCTGCAGAACCTTGACGATGTCGAATCGCGACCAGTACTCGACGACGTCGCGGTCGATCACACCCGTGACCTTGTCAAATAGAGGCACCGGGAGACCGGTCTTGGTGTCGAGCGGTCCAAACACGGCACACTGAGAGGCACACACAAGTGAGGGTCAGTACCAAGCCTAACCCATGCACGATAGCTAGTCGCAGCATGTACGTACGAAAGCGTCCCACTGGCCGCCGTTGCCGTTCGCAAAGGCCCGCTCCACGAGGTTCTCGTTCCGGATTGTGCACGTGACGTCACCCTCCGACCGACTGGTGGGATATGGCCGGCCGAAGGGATCCCAGTACATGTTTTTGGCTTCGTAAATGTTCACGATCTGGAAGCTGCTGAAGTCCACAGGGTCGGGGGCTGAGCTCCAGGTGCCACCAAAGAACTCTGGGTTCTGAATCTGGAGCCACAGCGTTGCCCAGCCACCGCTCGAGTGACCATGAAGGAAACGTCCAGCACTGGACTTGACCATGGCAAACTGGGACTCCAAGTACGGAATGAACTCTGAGACGAGCGCGGTGCCCCACGGTCCACTGGCTTCGCTGTCGGCGAAGGACGTGTGGCCGTACTTGAAGCGTGAACCGAGCGTCACACGAATCATCGGCAGCGGCCACTCTCCGGACTTCCAGGCGTCGCCCATCTCGGACGCGAGAAACCCGCGCGCGCGATCGGCGTAGCTCTCCGTACCGGTGAAGCCTTCGATGTAGTAAACCGTTGGGAACTTTGCGTCTGCCACGCGCGTCGCATAGTCCTTCGGGAGAACGACTGACGCGTACATATGCACGTCCTGCTTGTGGAATTCGCTTAGCAATTCGCTCTTCATCGAAACGTGCTGGATCCACTCGGTCGACGTCAGATCCATCGTCTCTGTGATCTCCTACAGCCACATAATCGTTCCCATTAGTCAGCAAAACGCAATCACGCGCAGGCTCGGTGCAGGGACCGCACGAACCTGGTCCGCGACGATCTCCACAACGTGCGTCGCGTCACTCGCGTCGTAGTGCGCGGCCACGGGCTTGCTGTAATGGTTCCCCACGCACGAGTTCGCGTCCGGGTCGTCCAGATCTGCTCCAATACACACACGCACACACCATGAGCTGCTGAGCACGCAAACACCTCCACAAAAGCAAGACGTACTTTGGCTGAAGAGAGCCTGCACGAATAGTCCATCGCGGAAAATCGACAAGTCATTGGGCACGAACGCGAGCGCCTCGGGCGTCGAGAACGCCGTGCTGTCGAACTCGACGACGTCGCCCGGCTGGAGGTCCTGGACGTCCTGCGCGAACATGGGCTTGAGCGTGTCGAGATCAAACGCCTCGAAACGCGGCTCCGGTGCGCTCTCGGCCGCGAAGAAGAGCACCACGCGGCCGCGGCGCAGCGGCGCGCGCCCGCCAAAGCGCACGCGGAACACGACGCTCGCGCCGGCCGCGCCCTCCGGGAACGAGAAGTAGGTCTTGGCGCGCGCGCCGTGGCGCGAGAACGCCGGGAACGCCTTCTCCAGCACGCGGTTCATTCGTTCGCTCTGGGAGGAGGAGGAGGAAGATGAGGAAATGGAGCAGGAACTCGTCGTGTTCGGCGTAGCTCCTCGGGTTCTTGTGGCGCGGTGACGTACGTCCGCGAGAACCATAACCTCTTATATCCGATATCCAGCGTGACGTCCGGCATCCATTTCCACAGGTTTCGGATCACCAGCCTCAAGTACCTGATAAAAGAGGTATTAATAGTCCAAATGGGAGGTAGTACAGTACACCTCCATGGGCATTTTGGCTGCCCGTGGAAGAACGAGAAGCTACAGTGTCCGCCGCCATCCTCCGTGGCTCCGCTCCTCCTCCGCCTCCTCCGCGCTCCGCTCGATGCTCCCGGGGGACGCGCGGCTGCGTGGCGGTAGCTGCGCTGTGCGTGCGCAGCGCGCGCTGCGCCAGTGCGCGTTCGGCGTGGCGACCGCGGCGACCGCGTGCTGGCGGCGCGGGCCGCGCGGCTGCTGGGCGAGCGTCGTGCGGCTCACGGGGCTGCCCGTGCAGTGGGCGCCGCTCGAGAGCTCGCGGCGCCGGCTGAGCTCGTCGATGGACTTTCTCGAGCAATTCCGCCAGGGCCCGGAGACCCAGAGCGAGTGGAACCTGCTGCTCTGGCGCGTGACGTTCCCCATGGTCGCGCTCGTGCTCTTCACGCTGCTCGCGGTGCTCGGCAAGTTCGGCCACCGCGTGTACTCGTTCCTCGTGTGCCCCGTGTGGTACTTTAGCCAGTTCGTGCTCGTCGCGCACCCGTTCCTGCTCGTGTTCAAGTTCCACGAGAGCGACGCCAGCATCCGCAAGCGCATCTGGCAGGTGCTCGCCGTGCTCAGCGTCGCGATCAGCGCCACCGAGTGGTTCCTCGCGTCGCCGCCGGACGGAGCGGCCACACGCGTGGGCAGCGTCGCGGCCATGCCGGCGTCGCTGCGCGCGCGTTTTTTGCGCCACTCGTGGATCGTCGCCAACACCGTGTTTGGCGTCGTCGCGCTGGTCGCGATCCCGCGGTACTTTTACCTGCAGCGCCGCATGGTCGCGCGCGACTCGTACGAGACACTGGCAGCATCGCCCTCGTCGACCACGCTGTTCTTGCCGTCGCTGTCGCCGGTCCTGACGCCACCATCCTCGAGCCCCGCCTCGACGACGCCCCCGGCATCTTCCCGTGGTGGAGGAGCCCCCGCGAGAGCGTACGCATCCGTCTTGGTCTCCTCCTCATCGTCCTCGCTATCACCATCGGCGGACCTGAAGCGGCGGTCCCGTGCAGTGTTCCTGCTCACCGGTGGCTGTGCACTGCTCGTCTGGATCGCGATGTTTTCGTCCTACAGCTCGATCAAGACCGTCGATGTCATCTCCAAGTACTGGTTCACGATCTACATGTTCTCGCCCGTTGTGTGCGCGCTGCTCATCTACGTGCTGCGCAGTCAGTCGGTGTCGGCCCAGGCATCCACAAACGCATCCTCGTCGTTCGACTTCGTTGCGATCTACTCCATACTGATCGTCCACCTGCCGGTTTTCCTGGGGCACCTCTGCTTTCGATTGTTCACGATTATCGAGCTCGCTGATCCGGCGCACCCAGCTCACGCCGAGGCCCGTGGTATTGAGTTTGCTAATGCGGGGAGTGGAAGTGACGTCAACTTCAGTGCGTCCACGTCGTGGATGAAGCTCGGCATTTCGATCGTGTACCTCCTTGTCATGCAGACATACTTTTACGCCATGACACAGGTCGTGAACGCGATGGCCGAGCCGTTCGCGCACCCTTCGCTCTTGTACCTCGGGCAATTGTATTACTACCTCTTTTGGTACGTGTTGGTGGGCTCCGACACGCCGATTGACGCCCTCTACTGGGGTATGCTGCTGGTGAACAACATCCACATCGCCTTCTTGAACACGGCATTTATGCCGACGTGAAGCAAACATCTACCTCATGTTTCTCGGCCCCGTTATTCTCGACCAATCTCGGCATGTTCAAGGGTTCCTCGATGGCCATGTGCTTCAGGGCAACGACAATTACCATGGCGAACGTCACTGCGACCAGTGTAGCAGCCTGTCGATCGTCCTCCAGTGTACCAAGTGGCGTGAACGATGGGAAGGTGGATACCAACGAGTTTCAGACAGACGGTATTGCCATCGCATCCGACTATACCGATCTCTGCATCTCTGGTAGTGATATTGAAGACACAGAAGCTGAGGATCCTGGTTCAACAGTGCGGAGAACGAGCCGTCGGCATACCAGCTACGCTGACAAAGACTCTGCTGAGAGTGGAGCAGATCCCTCATTGCCAGATGAGCCGCGCCAAAAGACGCTGCGGAAAAGCCCGGAGAAGCGGAGAAGTTCATGGACATCACGACTCAGTATGCCCACGAGATCATTCCTCGCCTTTGGAGGTGGTGCATCAGTTAGTACAACCGCCTCGACCGGAATCCCGTCCTCATCTGCTACGATTTACTTCAAGCAGTGCACTTGCTCCAGCGATCGCGAGGGTGCAGCGGCAGATGACAGCTTCTCGCCAGCCTGCTCATGTACTAGGACGGCAAATGGCCATGCATCCTCCTGTGCTGAATCCTCGTCGCGGAATGTACCAACGCCACCTGTCTACAAGTCAGCAACCAACGTCGAGCAGCTTCGCCCTCTCTACTTCCTTATGAAGCTGGCAGAGCAAGATAATATGGCCGATACGACTGCACTGATCCTCGTGCCTTCGCTACTAACACTACTGGCTGTGCTCGAGAAACCCTCTCATGGGTTCGCTATCCTTGCTGATCAAGTCAATCTCTGGGTGCGTTGCGTGTTCATGTTCGCGGGTCGCATGGGTGGGGCATACTTGGCGCGCGAGATCTTTACGTACAAGCTTCGGTCTCGCCTTCGCCAGCAGTTGGGCCGGCGTGACAGAGCTGCGGAAGATGCGATACTGAGCAGCGTGGACGGCGTGTCAACTCGGTTGTGGATTCAGCGGCTCATGCTTCAAGACTTTCATCGCCACTTTTGGTACCTCACGGTGGTCACCATCGTTGTGACCTTCGCGTGCTTTGAGCGCATGGAGGTTCCAGCGCGATTCGCTCTCCTCACCTAGTTGTCATGCCAAGAAACCATAAACGGATGAATGCGCAAGGCACAAATGATATACCGAGATTATGTATGGTGAGTATATGCATCTACTGTGGTGGCGGTGGTGGCATCGTAATGAGCTCCGCAGCTGGACCCGCCTGTTCAATCTGCGGCAGCTCTTGGTCGTGGTGATTGGTGTGGTGATGGGGAGTTGGGTGCTCGAACGAGATGTCGGCTCCGACCGCCGACGCGATCTCCGCGATGATCTTCTCCTTGCGTACCCAACGTCGCCGTCGTACGCAGCGACCTACGAGCTTGTTCAGTTTCTTCTTGAGTCGACGACGCTCCCTCGCCGTCAGTTTGGGCTGGTTGAGCTGAGGATCACGCAAAAAGTCTTTGAACGTGGTTGAGTACTGCCACTGGTCCGACCCTCCAAAGCGGTTGTCGATCATCCACTCGCTCAGGTCGAAGGTCCAAGCACCATCCGTCATGTCTGCGTTCGTGTACCGCGGCGGGTCCGAGACGAACAAGTGGCCGGGCATCGACGAGCCCCAGCCAGCAAAGATCTGGAAGCGCTGGATCTCGTACACAGCCTGCTCCTCCAGGGGGAGTGCTTTTACCTTGTCTTCGAATGTGTTTTCTTCGTCTCCAGCACGGGGCGAGCGTGTGATGAAGCGACGACCAATGACGTCGACGGCTTGGGTAACAGGAAGCACAAGCTGTCGTAGCGGGTTGATGAATCGGTCCTCCAATACTTGCGTAGAGAACGCAAAGCCGGTGTACGCCTTCTGACGCTCATTGAGCGCGGACGTGCCTTTGCCCGATGGGGACGCCGACGCGAGCTGCTCAATGAGATCGAACTGCGGCTTCGGTATCTCCAGGTCCGCCATGAAGAGCTGGTAACGCAGGTTGGGAGGCGTCCATTTCGCCTTGTCAGGATCAGTCTTGAGCTTGTGGTGTTCCTGGAGCACGTGGTAGTACTCTGGGTAGAACTCACGCTTGAACGCCTTGTAGAGGAAGTCTCGTCCGAGGCAAAGCAGCAAGGACAAGTACATGATGACGTAGAACTCGTAGAGCGTGAAGACGTACGGGAAGGCCACGTCTGCGACCGCCGTTGGCAAGCTGGTTGAGATGATGACGGCACTGAAGAACCAGAATACGATCGAGAAAAGGAATGCGATCACCGTCAGGAAGTTCCAGGTGACGACGTTGAGCCCGAGTTTGGCCCACCCGACCAGGATCATGGCGCAGTACGAGAAACCTCCGCACACCTCTCGCGAAAACGAGTTGCCGCGCGAGTCCGTGTACCCGACCAAGAAGGCGGGCACCAACGCGCACGCCACGCCCTCGTATAGGGCCTCGGCGATCCAGGCGGCGAAGATCTTGAGGCTGAACTGTTCTCCTTGCGCACCTGCGTAGTAGAGTCCCGGGAACTTGTCAGCGATGTACGCCGGCACCTCCTGCTCCAGCACTCCAACAATGCCGATTGGCAGCGACGTCCAGAAGATGTTGTACCCGTTGATCCACATGTTGTTGTAGTAGAGCGTGCCAGACCCACCGCTCGTCATTCCCAGCACAAAGCACGCGCAGTACAAGATGATGTTTTTGTACACCACGTACAACGCGAGCTTGGCCATGCGGCGGTAGTTCCAGTGGCCGTGCACAAGCAACAAGCGTTTCAGGAAGCGGAACTGCGCGATCGCGAAGTCGCTCGAGTTCACCGCCTGCATACCTTCGTGGCCCGAGATGCCAATGCCAATGTGAGCCTCCTGGATCATGCCGACATCGTTGGCACCATCGCCGATGGACAAGGAGCGGCAGCCCGGGATGTTCGTCTTGTACAGACGCACGACTTGGGCTTTCTGCTTGGGCGACACACGGCAGCAGATCACGGCCGCACAGTACTGCGACACTTCGAGGAAAAGATCACACAGCACAGGGTGGTTGAAGACCATTGTCAACGAACGGCCGTCAATGATGATCGCCTGTGATCGACTCGGGATGCCATCCTTGCGCTCGCCGCGCAGTTGCTTGCAGCGATAGTAAAGCAAGTCGTAGAGCTTGGAGCTCGTCGGGTACGAGTCCGTGTTGATGATCAGACGTTCCATGTCATTGTCCAGTAGCTGGCAGGCGAAGCCAATGTTGATCGCGGTTTCTTCCTTGTCACCGGTCAAGATCCAGATCTTTATTCCAGCGCGCGCCAGATCGGCAATCGTCGACGTCACTTGGTCCTGTAGACGATCCTCGATCGCAGTCGCACCGAGCAGTTCAAGCCCCATTTCGAGCGACTCCTCCAACTCCTCAATATGGTTCGGCTCGCCCATCTTCTGGCGCTGCACTTGGCTGAGGTCCGAGAGCGCGTTCTTGTACTCCCGAGACCACTCCAAGTACGCAGCCTCCGGGATCTCCTTCTGCGCGATCACAAGCGTCCGCAGGCCTTCGCTGGCGTAGCGCTCCAGGTGTTGCGTCGTGATATCCACAATCTGCGGGTCACAGTTCTCTGGGTGCAAGCGCGCGAAGATGACCGAGTCGGCTCCCTTTGTGAGCAGCACGATGCGCTTGTCCGGGGTGCGCACGACGACCGACATGCGCTTGCGTGTGCTCGTGAAGTCGATCATCTCGAGCAGCTCGTACGTGATCTCTTCTCCCGGGTGGTTGGGGTTCCGGATGGACACGGACCCGTTCTTGCGACCGATGAACTCGTACCCAAAGAATCGCGCTCCCGACACGAGCGCCAGCTCGTCAGGGGACGACGCTGAGAACTTTGGTCCATCGTCGCCGTGCTCCAGCACGACCGAGTGGCACACGGCCAGATGAGCCAAGAAGGTCTCGATCCAGAGTGCTTGCACGGGGTTACTGACACGATCGCTGTCGCGCTTGTACTCGCCCTGGGGGTCCACGAAGTGTACGTTTTCGAACTCCTTCTCGTACGGGGTGTTGTCAGCGAGAAGATCGCTGGCCGAGAGATCTTTCCCTAGGCGGCGCACAGCCTCACGGCCGATCTCGGTCGTGCCGCGGCCATAGGAGACACCGTGGATTGACATCTTGCGGAAGTCCATCTCGTTGGCCGTCAATGTGCCGGTCTTGTCGCTGAAGATGTGCGTGACCTGGCCGAGATCGTCGTTCAAGTCGGCGTTCCGCACAAGCGCGGGCGTGTCAGTGGCTTCGTCGTACATGTTGATGTCGCGGTTGAGGAAGTAAGTCTGATACGACTTGACAATCGCGACCGTCACGTAGAGCGTAATGGGAACAAACGACGCGATGAGGATCCAGTAGTACCCCATGTAGATGCCCCAGCCGACGATGTCGTTGCGGAACGGCGCAACACCACTCAGATCGTGCAGCATCAAGTAAGTCGCGCGGTCGTAGTTTTGGGCGACCCAGATCGAGCACATTACTGCACCGAGCAGACAGAGGACCAGCAGTGCCGCCATCAAGATGCCGATGCCCCGGTTCACGATCGCCAGGATCTTGCTCGTCTTCATGGGCGTCTCGCTCGCGGACTGCATGATCTTGGTGTCTTTGCCCGTGTTGAGCACGAGTCCGTACACGTACGGCGTGTTGCGGATCACTGACCCACGCAGCGCGATATTCTTGAGGTCGATCGGAATCGTGTGACCCTTGTGGGGCTCGAAGCGCCCGGAAAACGAGTTGACGTCGTGGTTGGGCTGCTCGCACAGTACGCGGCCGGGCAGGTTGCCAAGCGAACGTGGGTCGTTGAGCTGCGAGAATGTGCAGCTTAGCGCCTGGCGCACTTTGAGATTGGTCTCGCCGTCCAGCGACTTGGTCTCGACAAAGCTGATCCCAACGGGTGCGTTGGGATCAGGCTCCGACACCGCGAGCAGCAAGATGTCGGCAGGCACAGCTTCGTAGTTGCATACCTTGAGGATGTCGCCCACGCGCACGTCGCTCCATGCGATTGAACGGAAGCACGACGCCTCGGTGGCGTCGAACACGTGCGTCTCACGGACATTCATTTTTTGGTCGGCCCGATGGCGTGCGTGGTCCTCGATGGCGGCGAATACGGCGTCGATCGTGAGCACGATCGCCAGCACCATCCATTGGTACGGCAGCCCTTGTGTCGACGAGATGGACGGGATGATCTGGCCGGCGCCCACGAGCAGGAAGTAAAAGTTGGCGACCTGCGTGAGACGTGCGTAGTAGAACTTGGGCACGAAGTTGTACTTGGTGTACTTGGCCGTGACGACCTTGTTGTCGCAAAACTCTAGGTTCTTGGCCGGGTTGTTGACGTACACGATGCGCGAGCCAGCTTCGGAGAGTGCTGACACTGGAGCGAAAGACAAGCGAAAGAACGAAGTGTAAGTGTGGTCGTCGTCTCAAGGACACCAGGATAACGAGAAGGCCAACGTACCAGAGCTCCCCGTGCCGTTTTCCGTGCCGACGATGCTACCGCCGTCGTCAGGCGAGAGCACGACCGTGCTCGCTGTGATGTCGCCATTCTCGAGCGAGCGGTACGTCACGTCCGACGCCATCGAGAGGTCGCTTCGGTTCGAGTCGCAGCGCACTTTCTTGGACACCACCGGCGGCGCCGGTGGCGGTACGACTTTGCCGTCCATCACGCCGTCGTACGCGGGGGAACGCAGACACGTGATGCGTGCTCAGCAGGTCTAATGGACTGTGCCTGAGTCACGTTGGTTCTCCACGCGGTTGTGAATCTGACGTCTGCCTCTGGCGGTGGATTTCGTCGGCGGCGCTAGACTATTTCTCAACTCTCTTCCCACGAAAGCGACCTCGGGAGTCTAAAAACCGCGCTTTCGAGAACGAAGGCACGGGCCATCCCTTGCTTACAGACCGTGGCGGCGCGTAAGCCATTCGGAGCCAAATCCAGCGGAGCGTGGCGCCACCTTCTTGAAGCGTAAACAAGCCAGAGACAAGCGCGGGGCGAGCTAAATGCGGCGGGGCGAGATGCTTCTCCGGTTGATCGTTTCGGGCTAGACGAGACGCTACTTTTAGCCGACTCCGTGGCGGGAGAGCGAACCATGATGATGGCGCCCAACTTGGCATGTGAATCCTTTGCTTCGTCCGTCGCATGGGATCCTGCGCGCAACGATCCGGCACCGCTGAAGACTCGAGACGAATCGCCGGATCCCGATCAGTCGCATGAACCTGGTGGAGGCGGGTCTCCCGGATCCAAAAAGAACCTGGTTACCGTTTGCTCCGACATGCGAACTCCCATTGGGCAGCAATGAGATCATGTGAGTCAATGCACGCGAATGAAATGAGAGTCGGATGAGTAAGGAAAGAGAGAGATGGTAATGACGCGAGGGATACCCCGCGAAGGCTCGCGGAAAGCACGGCCAGGAGACACACTAAGGTGAAAGAAACCGAATAAAGAACCACGAGTCAAAGCCAGCCTTGTGGATGGGTGTATGTGAGATACAAACGCGCTCACAGAGCTGAGTAACATCAATCACAGCTTGCCCTGGATCTTGGCGAGCATCGCGACGCCGTCGTCCTTGGTGATCATGGCCTGGCCCGCGGGCAGCTTGAGGACGCCGTCGTTGTCAAAACGCGGGATCACGTGCACATGCACGTGGAACACGGCCTGGCCCGCCGCAGCGCCATTGTTCTGGATGATGTTGACGCCATCCGCTCCCGTCGCCTGCGAAAATGTACAGCACATTCATGAGTCCAGGCGCCACTTCTTATTCCAAGAGGTCTGGCGTACCTCCTTGACGGCCTTGGCGAGGCGCGGCAGCTCACGGAACAGGTTCGCGGCCACGTCCGCGGGCATGGCTGTGCATATTGCGCGACGAAAAGTGAGTGACCATGGCGTGGCGTATCCTTAGGATACGCGACAGGAACGCACCGTCCACAGTCGCGAAGCCGCGCGCCTTGGGGATCAGCAGCGCGTGGCCGGGCACGAGCGGGAACGCGTCGAGGATCGCGAGCACGTGCTCGGTCTCGAAGATCTTGTACGACGGGATGTGGCCGTCGAGGATCTTGGCGAACACGTTGTCGTTGTCGTACGGGATGGCCATCGTCGCTGGATGTGGGGACGTTCGGTCGTTCTTCAAGGCGAGGAGAGCGACTTGGATATGGCGGTCCTTTCTCGGAGCTGTTCACTTCCCTCCCTTTAGCACTTAGTGAATATGCACCAATCAGATGGTTTATTGACAATGTTTTATCCAATCAAGTAGCGTGAAATAGTGACGGATGTCACAAGTCACTGTCACCAGACAATTCGGGCCGCCGCGTGTGGGCTTCCACGCCAATCTCGAATCACCAGGAAACACCCGCAACACCATGGCGCTCCCCGTGGACCGCGCGCAGTCGAACGCGATGAACCTGCAGGTGCTCAAGCGCCAGGACGAGTCGGTCATGGACATTGTGGACATGGCCAGCCACGTCGTCGTCTACGAATTCGACCAGGCGCTCCAGAGCTGGGTACGCGCGGCCGGGTGATCCCCCTCCGCCTCGCTGATGACGCGTGCTCATTATGGATGTGTGTGCATTGTGCGCAGAAACGGAAGGACGTGGAAGGCTGCCTGTTTGTAGTCAAGAGGTGGGTGCACCCAGAGGAGATGCGTGTCGAGACGAATGGGCGAACTCACGCGGGTGGTTGTGTGTTTCCTCCCCCTGTCACCAGATATGCGTCGCCGCGCTTCCAGATCTTCGTGAACAACCGCCTGAGCACGACCAACATGACGATCCCCGTGGACAGCCGCCTCGAGGTGGACAGCGTGGACACATTCCTGATCCTGCGGAGTCCGGACGCCTCGGCCCCGGGCGGCTACGCGATCTACGGCCTCTGGTTCTTCCCCGAGGAGGACCGAGAAAAGATCCTCAAGCTGCTGCAGCGGTAAGGCACCACCACACTCGGATGCGTCTGGGCCTGTACAAGTACACTGGGCTGACATGTTCCGCGTTTGTGCATGCTGGTGACAGAATGGTGCGAACGGTGAACGAGCCGTCAGCTCCGGAGACGCCCACGTCGTCGAAGTCGACCAAGGAGGAGCCGCAGCCGCAGCCGCAGCAGCAGCCCGAGCCGACACAGCCGGTGAATGCGGATGAGAACGCGCAGGCGCCTCCGCAGAAGCAGCCGCGTCAGCCGCGCCAGCGCGGCCAGAACTCGGGCCAGCGCGGCGGTCGCGGCCGCAACAAGCGCGACAACAACTCCAAGCCGACGACGCCGACGACGATCTTGCAGCGCCCGCAGCAGGGCGAGCCCGCCGCTGAAGGCCAGGAGCCCGTCGCGAATGGCAACGCCGCCGGCTACACGCCAATCTCCCGTGAGGAGGGCATCGCCGCGGGCAACGCGATCCTGGGCATGCTCGGCGGCAACGCCCCGGCGGCAGCTGCCGCGCCCCAGCAGCAGCAGCAGCAGCAGCAGTCGCGTTCGCGCACGAGCTCGGGCGTGAGCAACGGCCAGGCAGCGGTGGTGAGCAAGGAGCAGCTCAAGCAGACGCTGATCGCGCTGCTGGACGAGCCGCAGTTCTTCGACCAGGTTTACCACGCGTACGTCGGCCGCGTCCACGCGCGGTCGTAGGCGACGACCCCATCGACTAGACAACAGAGCGAGCGCACGTTAGGGAAAGACCACGAACTGAATGGGAGAGGGAGACACACATACATCACGGCTGGAGGATCGCAGTGAGAGTCCTCAGGCGAACGCGGACGCTTCATCAGAGATTATACACGTGAAGTCCGACCATCTCTAGTTTTCGTGTCATGGCACGTCAGATACAGTAGTGACATCCAAACATCTCTGCTCAGGTTATATTCATTTGAGTGACATCTGGCTCAGCTCCAAACATGGCGACCAATCCATTCCTGCGGTTCGCGCGTGGCGCGGCAGCAACGTCGGCGCCGGCCGTGAGCAGCCACGCAACGGAAAGTGGCGATGAAAAGACTAACGCGCGGGTCTCGCCGCCAGTCGGGAGAAAACGGAAGAGAACGATCAAAGAAGAACCCGAGGAGGAGGCGAAGCCACCGCACCAGGTCAGCGCTTCGCCCGTAAAGCAGGAGCCAACGTCGGGGCGGGTACTAGCAACGCAAGGTGGACCCCAGCAGCACACGGCCACTCCAAGTGTCGAAGACAGCAATGCGCGCCGTATCCAGCTGCTCGACAAGCTCGTGGAGGCACGACGCGACGGGCCGGACGCCGCGATCGATCGGTTCGGCACGCAAGCGTGCGTGCACCGCCCCGCAACAACACCCGCCGCGACGCAGCGGTTCCAGATCTTGGTGGCTGCGCTACTGAGCTCACAGACGCAGGATCCGATCACGCACGCCGCCATGCAGCGGCTTCACACGCATCTCCGTAGTGAGGATGACGAGGAAGAGGAGGATGACGGCCTGACGATCGCCAAGGTGCGCGCCAGCTCTGCCGAACGGCTCGAAGAGCTGCTCGTACCCGTGGGGTTCTACCGCAGGAAGGCGCAGCAACTCAAGCAGGTCGCCGACACGCTCCACGGCGCCTACAAGTGCGATATCCCGCACACACTCGACGGATTGTTGGCGCTGCCTGGCGTAGGGCCCAAGATCGCGCGGGTGATCTTGCTGCTCGCTTGGGACCGCGTGGAGGAAGGACTCATCGTGGACACGCACGTTCACCGCATCGCCCAGCGGCTACGCTGGGTCGGAGACGCCGGCACGAAGACGCCCGAGCAAACGCGCGCGGCGCTGGACGAATGGGTGCCGCGCGAGTACTGGCGCGACTTCTCGCGGCTCGTTGTGGGCTTTGGCCAGAACGTCTGCGTCGCAGTCCACCCCAAGTGCATCGAGTGTCCGCTCGCGCCGCAGTGTCCCAGCGCGTTTACGTATCGCCACCCGGGCAAGCAGCCGAAGGCCACGAAGAAGAAGAAGGAGAAGGAGATGAACACCGCCAACGCAGTGGAGCTCCAGTACGACAATGAGAGCGACGACCCGTTTGAGGCTGCTCCGCGGTGAGCATAGAGAGACGACAATGTAACGCATGCATAGAGATCTTTAGGTTTGATTTTGTTGCTATCTCCACAGTATTATTGTATAGCGGGGACGTTGGTCTTGAAGTTGGGGGAGGATATCGGTAGCTGTTTCAGTCGGCGTGGCGGTAGACAGTGATGATGAGCCAGGCGCTAAAGACGACCGTGGCCAGCGCGATCCGCACGAGCGCGCGCTCGTGGACGTCATCCAGCGTCTCGGCGCGACGCGCGCGCGGCTTGATCAGCGCGCGCAGCGTCGTCACGGAGCGCAGCGCCGTGCGGTCGTCCACATCGTACGCGACCATGGGCATCGCGGCCGCAGTGGTTGCCCCCGCGGCTGGCCGGCGCGGCTGGAACACCTTGGCGGTCTGCGCGCCGACCGCGGTCATGGGCCACAGCACGTTCTGGACGAGCGACCGCAGCAGCGCCGCGGGCGACGGTTTGAGCGAGATCTCGTCGTACCCGTGCGCGCTCGGCGGCGCTTTCCGCAGCAGCGCGTCGCGCTCCAGCGCATCGTGGTCGTCATACTCGGGCAGCCGGTCGCTGTCGTAGTCGTAGGGTGCGTAGTAGCCGCCGTCCGCCGAGTCGCGGCGGCCGATGAGCGGCTGCGCGAGCCTGTCGGCGTCGTCGTCCAGCACGCCGTACCGCGACGCCTTGGACGCCGCGAGCGACGAGGACGCGTCGGCGCTGTACGGTCCCCGGGTCATGATCGCGCGCCAGGTCTCCATCTCGCGGAAACGGTGCGTCGACCGCGATCCGCGCGTGCCGTCTCTTGGGGAAATGTAGCCCTCGAGAGAAGCTTCTTCGTGATGACGCTTGCTCTTCGCTTCAACACAGGTGGGGGTTCTCCGGAGCGTACATTCGCGCAACCTTCGCGCGACCGGCCGACAAGATCCATGTATGCGGTAACAAGGGGATGTACCAGTTCGTAACAGAGGTATTATCCTCGGGGATGCACGGAAAATGGCCACCATGGAGGAGCTGCGGCGGCAACTGGCGGCGCTGGACGCAGACCAAGTGAAGCGCCTGCTGAGCGAGAGCGGCCACGACGCGCTGCTGCCAGTGGTGACGGACTCGCCAGTGGACGTGGATGTGGCGCAGTGCAAGGCCGAGGGCAACGCGCTCTTCAAGCAAGGCCTGTTTGAAGAGGCCGCGGCCGCGTACTCGCAGTGCGTCCGATCTCTGACTGGCTGGTTCTGTGAGGAGCCTCATGGATGCGTGTTGCGCGGTTGGATAGATGCATCGAAGCGAGCATTCGCCAGGGCGGCCCAGTGGACGCGGCGCTGTTCTCGAACCGCGCGATGGCGTTCCTCAAGGTGACACAGCTTCGAACTTCAACCAGGCAAGTGGTGCGGACCTAACTGACACAGCTTCTTTGTGTGACAGCTGAAGCGATTCAACCGCGTCGTGGACGACTGCACTAGCGCACTTGGTATCGCGCCGTCGATCAAGGTGCGTGGCTGTTCTCTGTGGTGGCGTGCTGCTCACGAGGACCCGATCATTTTTGATTGACGCTGTGCGTCAACTCTACGCTTAGCCGTACCTACGGCGCGCGGCCGCCCACGCCGGGCTCGGTGATGCAGCGTCCGCTGTGCAAGATCTTGGTGCAGCGCTAGAGTTTGAGCCTGGCAATCGAGAGGCTCTTCGCCTGCTACAACAGCTCACGACGGATCCAACGCACCCGCGCAGTACGCGCCTTCGGGCGGCACTGCTCGTCGCTTTCCGCGATGGGTGGAAGACAATGCCCGTGAAGGGCAACCCGGCGCCGCCGGGTCTGAATGGTCACACGCTGTTCACACTGCCCTGCGACAAGCAGCAGCGCATCTATCTGTATGGCGGTCGAGCGGTGCGCGACCAACGCGCCAGCGTGTACGCAATGGACGAGCGCGACTACTCGTGGGATCTCGTGTCGACGGACGGTGTCTCACCGACGCCGCGCGCGTGGCACAGCGTGAGTACAGTTGGCGACAATACAGTTGCTGTGTATGGTGGCGTGTCAGCGAGCGCGGAAGATCCTCACGTCCACATCTTGAAGGCGAGTCCATCTTTCGGCGACCGATACAACCTGATCTGGGAAGCCGATACCTCCAAGACGGTATCTGCTTCCCCACGACCAATGCTCGCGCGATCGGGGCACGCCGCGATCACTGTCAAGGGGGAGAATGGGGATATGCGAGTTGTGATCTTTGGCGGTCGAACGAAGCAAGGTGTAAGCGACGAGCTCTGGTCTATTTCACTGAAAGAGTCTGAAGTTCGCACCGAGCGGATAATCCGGTCTCCAGAGACTCTAGAGTCTGAGTGGCCAGCGCCACGAGACGGCCACTCCATGGTTAACTGGGAAGACCAGCATGGCACGCAGTATGGGGTACTGTTTGGAGGCAACGGGCAGCAAACTGAGGAGAAAATGAACGACGTCTGGCTGCTTGACGTTGCAAGCCAGCAGTGGACTCAGCTCGATTGTACAGGAGACGTGCCGGAGCCGCGGTCATACCATTCGGCGCATATCGTGGACGGGTTCATGATCACAATTGGTGGTCGAACAGAGGCGAAGGAAGATGGCGATGCATTCCTTCTCGATCTCGGTGGGTCTCGTCTGCCGTTTTATTGCTATCCTGCTTTTATTTACACCGAAATGAGCTGTTCGATGACGTGCGCAGCCTCCAAGGAGTGGTTCCGCGTTCCCATGCCCAAAGACAAGTCGCTGGCACCGCGTGCATGGCACGCGAGCATTCTGCGCTCCATTCACGACGAGATCTACCTTCTCGGTGGTGGCACGCATCACGGACCATCACGAGAAGCTGCCGTGTTGAACCTGAGACAGCTACGAGCTCTTCGCCGGCAAATCAATAGCTAAGTGGATCGAACACAGATGAGTGGATAAATGATATTGACGCAATTGGGTACGGTTGAGCAAAAGGCTCTTGGGTCCAGCGTGCGTGGAGGAGGGAATCACGAGGCTTCGACAGGGGTTGCTTCAGGTTCCATAAACTTGGCATTTTTCTCAAGTTTGCGCCCGAGATCGCCGACGATTCGGTCTGAGCCACCAAAATCGTGCTCGACGCGAGAGTTTTCATGATCCTCGAACGTCGGATGCAAAAAGACCGAGGACGAGTTCCGTGGCGTATACTCAAGACTACCGAGGAACGCGCCAGCCGAGTTGAGCATGGGGCTCCCCGGGGGCATGGGATCGCCGAGGATTGCGTGGCGGTAGGAGGCTACAAGGATCGATAACGATAAGTTACATGGGACAATCGTGAGCCGACTAAGCAACACACGTACCTTTGCGGTTCTTCCACTTGGTCATGACGGCTTCGAGACTGGAGCAGCCATCCAGGAAGTTGGGCAGCTCGCCGCGCAAGCGGTTGTCGCGGAAGTCCGACTCCTTGAGGTACTTGAGCTTGGAGATGCATCCTGGGATGCGGCCCTCGAGCGCGTTGTCGAATAAATAGAGATACTCGAGGTCCTCAAGATCGCTGATGGACTCGGGGATGGTGCCGCTGAGCTGGTTGCTCGACAGGTTGAGGAACTCGAGCGCCTTGCACTTGCCGATCGACTCAGGAATGGTGCCAGTGAACTCGTTGTTGCGCAGCGAGAGGAACACGAGCGACGTGAGCTGGCCGATGTCGTCCGGGATGCGCCCGCCCATTCGGTTGCCGCGCAGGCTGAGCTTGCTGAGCTTCTTCATGGTGCACAGTGACTCGGGCAGTGCGCCGCTGATGTTGTTGTGCTGTAACTGCAGCGTGCGCAGCTGCTGGAGCTTGCCAATGCTGACCGGGAGCTCGCCTAATGATCGTAGGAGACGCATTCAGCACTGAACAAAGACGTTCTTTTTGTAGTGTTGCCGCAAATAAAACGGTACCTTCCAGCGCATTCTGGTGGAGATGCAGCTCCTGCAAGTGCTCGCAGTCGCACAGCGACGGCGGAATCGCACCTGCTCGTTTCGCCCAACAGCACCACATGCGCATCAGTTAAATCAGTCCAACCAAGACTACCATGACAGTCGCTACTGCTCGGCGCCGCACCTCGTAGGTCATTGCAGCTCAGATCCACGCGCAGCAACGAGCTGATCTTGCCCAGCGACGCCGGAATCGTGCCTGAATACATCCACCGCCACACATACATGAGTGGACCAAGCGCAAGGACGCGCACCGCCATAGCAACACTGCCGTACCGCGCAGGCGGTTCTTGGAGAGGTCGAGCACGCGCAGGTAGGAGAGCTGCTCGAGGCCCGTGGGCAGCTCGCCGTGGAGCTCGTTCGCCGGCAGCTCGATCGCGATGACGTGGCCCATGAGCACCTCGACGCCGAACCAGGTCTCCGGGTCGCACGTCGGCTGCTTCCAGCCGTGGCGGCGGCGCCACCGGTCGCCGTCCAGCGCGTCGTAGAGCGCCACGAGCGCCGCGATCTCGTGCGCCGGGATGGAGCTCTGCCCGTGGCCCATGTTGGTTGATGTAGATGACCGGTTCTGGGTGGCCGGTGTTGTTGGTAATGGCCAACGTGGGGGGCTTTTTTCCTGGTTGTTGGCCAACGGGATGGTATTCTTGTTGGGCGGAGGATCCCCAACACGAGCGCGCGCAGAGTGTGGGATAATGCACGCGCAGAATTG
Organism: Pythium rhizo-oryzae; assembly: GCA_027475725.1. NCBI lineage: Eukaryota > Oomycota > Peronosporomycetes > Pythiales > Pythiaceae > Pythium > Pythium rhizo-oryzae. Next base: position 40,288 of record JAMFLL010000148.1, on the reverse strand, counting down.
GCCAACGTTGGGGGAGTGCAAACGTTGGGGCGTCCCGGGCAATGACCACGTGCGGCGGTGGCGAGTGTGTCCGCGCCGGTCGGCCGTATGGAAGGCAACTTGCTTTTTTTGTGCGTCTGTGACGGCCAGAGTTGCTCAATTAGGGTGGGAAATCCAAGCATGCTGGTGCAGAGGTATTTTCGGCTCCATACAAACCACCTGTCAAACGCTCCGGAATTATTCTGAGAACAGTTGCGAAATGAGAGGAACGGACAGGTTTTCCCACTTCGTCTTTTCATGAGCTTGAACTGACTGCTGCACCAACGTTCCATTTTGCGCCGTAGGGCGCGATCGGGCCCGGAACGAACGAAGTCCACAGCGGCGCCGCGTCATCCTGGCGCTTCCGCGCATTGGCTTCAAGAAGCGAGAGGGACGGCTTCCACGCCGGGCACACGCTTGTACGCCTGCAGGTGGGAGAATGTTCTGCCCGCGAGGATGGGAGGCTAACTCCGCGCAGAACCGTTCTTCTCTGTGGAACCAACATTCCAACATGGAAACCCACGCACTGTGATCATACATCGTACCCTTCCTCGGCGTCCAGCGAGCCTTCGCTCTGCGCGCGCGCCAGCGTCGGCCCGCGCTGCTGCTGCTGGCTGTGCGTGCCGCCGCCGCGTGCTGCCGTCGGATACGCCGACAGGAACGGCGCCGGCGCCTGGCCGCCGCGCTCGTCGCGGTGGTACCGCGGCTCATGACGGCGCTCGGGACGCAGCAGATCCGACGAGGGCGCCGACACGACGCGGCGCAGCTGCGGGCCGGCGCGGGGGTCCATTCGCGGATCCATTCGCGGGTCCACGCCGCGCCCGTCGAAGCGGTCTTGCGAGAGCCGCGCCATCGCCGCAGCCTCGGCCTCGCGCGCGGCTTCACGCGCATCCATGCTGAACGGATGCCGCCGATCTCCGTCGTGGGACTCCCGGTACGCTGCGGGTGCCCGCGCATTGTCCTCGGAGCTGTAGCCGCGGTACGGATCGTCGTAACGCCGGCCCTGCGGATCTCTACGGCGTGATGATTGCTGCGGACCGAAATCACGAGGTAGATCGGCTTGTCGGTCGCTCAGCGTGTACGGCCGCTCGCGACGAGAGGAAGGGTAGTCCCGGTCTTCGTAGTAGCCTGGTCCTGGCGGTGGCGGACGCGATCGCAGCTGGTCGTTCGCTCTCTGCCACGGATCTCGCGCTGTTTGCTGGCGGCGCGACCAGGCGTCCATGTCCGCGCTCATCCTCGGGTCCATCGGCTGAGGCGTCGGTGCCTCCCTGCGCCGGGACCGGAACTCGTACTCGTCCACAGACCGACGATCGTCGTACATGGGCGTTTGGCGGCCGTCGCGCATGCTCGATGGCATCTCGTAAGATGAGGAAAGTGACGAAGATGGAGGAGGCAGTGGTGAGCCCGATCGTTGTCTTAGCATCTGCGGCATCTCGCGCGCATTCCGCAGCGGGCGCATGCTGGGTGACGGCGGCGGCGGCGGCTTGGGCGTCCACAGCGACTGCACGAGATGGTTCAGGTCCATGGGAAATGCAGGCTGGAACGCTCTCGTCTCGAGCTCGTCGCCGTCGAGCGGCGCGTCATCGTCGCGGATGGGCTTGTTCAGGTCGAGCGGGTTCTCCGGGTCCCAGTGGGCACGCATCCACGGGTTTGGCCACATCGCTTGGTCCTTCGCACGAGCCTCCGGTGTGCGACGTTGGCGCCCGCGCGAACTCTCGGTGCCATCTTCAGACGATGGGCCGGCAGGCTCTCGCCGGCGCGTCCACTCGCCACCGCGATTCGATGCCGGCATGTCGCGGTGCGCGTTGTAGCCGTCCACGCTCGCGCGGTCCAGGGACAGAGAGGGCTGCCACGACGATCCGCGCGTGTTCTCCATGAGTGGCATCTAGAGTATGAGGCAGGCGCTGCGTCGACCGCCGAGATGGTGTGTGGCTGCTTGGCGCTTGGTTCGCTTCCCGAGGTTGATGGCTTGACGTCGAACAGTCCACTCCGACCGATGGACACAAAGGCCGATGTGTTTATGAGCCTCTGCCCTCGAAGCCGCGATAAACGATCTGAGCGTCAGACGCACACGGAGCGGCAGGGGGACGACCTCTCTCTCTCTCTTTCTTCCTGATGCTGTGAGAGGGGTACGACACGCCCCCGGCGTTCGTCGTGTCGGGATGGCTGACCCGCGCTGGCATTCCCACCCGCCAGGTGCAACCTGCTCGCAAAGGAGTCAGCAGGTCCCCTCCGAAACCGATATCTTGTATGCAAGGGAACATAGGTGCTTCCCTTCTCCTTAGGTTCGTGCGAATCTAAATGTCACTATTAGACGAATGGCACTGTTGGCCAAGCAGCCGAAGTTGCCCTGCTGGAAATGCGTTGGTCGCGAACGCGTGATTGCTTGATCTCCAAGAGCAACTCGCCCATTTCTCTCGGCAACGATGGCGCCGACCGCCGCGGACGACGCCAAGCGCAAGATCAAGAAGCTCACGAAGGAGAAGATTGAGGAGTTCGCGGCCGAGCTGAAGAAGAGCAATGGGCAGGTGGACCTCTCGGGCCGCGGCATCGAGACGATCGTGAGCCTCGAGGGGCTCGCGGGCACGACCAAGCTCGACCTCAGCCGTAACAAGCTCACCAAGCTCACGCACATGAAGGACGTCGCCGGGCTCACGATGATCCGGCTCACGGACAACAAGCTCAATGGTGAGGGCATCGCGGAGCTGCAGCACCTCAAGAAGCTCGTGATCCTGAACGTCGCGGAGAACCAGGTGTCGCGCATCCCCGTGGAGACGCTGCGCAACCTGCGGCAGCTCAAGGCGCTCGTGCTCAACAACAACGCGATCACCACGCTGGAGTGGGTGCCGGCGTTTCCGGAGCTCAACTCGCTGATCGTGAGCCACAACCGCATCCCGCAGCTGCTGCCGCGCACGATCGACCGCCTGCCCAACCTCACCAAGATCTCGATGACCCACAACCTGCTCGAGGAGCTGCCCGACCTCAGCTCGCTCAAGAACCTCACCGAGCTGCGCTTCTCGCACAACAAGCTCACGGTGGTCGCGCCGTCGCTCGCCAGACTGCGTACGTATCAGTGCTATTGGTTGGCGCGATACTATGGGCTGACGCATATGTTTCTGTCTACTAGCCAACCTAAAAATCCTCGAACTCGGTCACAACCAGATCAACGAGTGGAGTGGCATTGAGGCGCTGAGCAATTTGAAGAACCTCAAGCAGCTCAGCCTTACGGGCAACCCCATCTACGGCGCTCCTCTGGAGGCCGCCAAGAAGAAGGACGAGACGCCCGGCTCGGACACGAGCTCGGACTCGGAGGACGATGATGCTGAGGAAAAGAACTTGTCGGCGGAGGAGAAGGCCAAGCTCAAGGAAGCCAAGCGTCTGGATGCCAAGCACAAGCAGTACAACTTTAAGATGAAGCGCCTATTCCCGAACCTCGTGATCCGCGATGGCCACCGCGTGTTGAGCAAGAAAGTCCATGGCTACGTCGCGCCTCCGAAGGAAGAAAAGAAGAAGGAGAAGAAGGATAAAATGGAAAAAAAGGCGATGGCAGGCAAGAAAGATAAGTCGGACAAGAAGGACAAGCACGGAAAGCGGAAACGCAGTGATGTGGCCAGTGGTGAGCCCGATAAGGAAGCTGGGCCCGATGAGACGCACGAACGTCCGTCGAAGACACCGAAGAAGAAGCATGAGAAGCGCACTAACGTGGCTGATGCGGCCACGGATGTCCAGATGGAAGAGGCACCGGCGGGCAATGCCCCCTCCAAGAAGAAGGAGAAGAAGGAGAAGAAGACAAAACAGGAGACGAGCGATGGAAGGGCTGTCGAGCCCGAGTCCGGGGACGCCAAGAAGGCGAAGAAAGACAAGTCAAAGGATAAGGCCGGCAAGCCCAAGGACAAGAAGGAGAAGAAGGCGAGCAAGAACGAGCGACTGCCGAAGGTGCGATCTGGTGTTGGGTGTTTGCCACGTCAATGTGGTTGGTCTAAAGCGATTTATCTTTTGTTGTTATGTAGGACGTTGCCAGTGGTGTTGTTGCAGTCAAGCAGATCAAGAAGGCAAAGGCGACCAAGGCGAGCGACGTGGCGCCCGTAGACCTCTCGAAGGTCGACTTTGCGCCCGGCGTCGGCATGGGCGGCGCGTCTGCCTGGGATTAGAATGTTTCGCGGAGTAATTCTCCTCCTCCTATGGACCCCGAATCTCAAATTTTGATTTTACCATTCCCACCCACTTCTGTCACTTCGGTCACCTTATTCCTATCTCAGTACCCTTTGCTAAGCAATATGCCATCACACTACAGAGGTGGCTCGCCCGAAATCAAAGGAGCGGTAGCGGACGGCGACGACCGGAAAATCGGACCAACAGAACACCCCGCAAAGATGGCGAAGAACCCGTTGTCGGCCTTCATCGGCTCCTTCATGGCGCCCTCGCACGAGAGCGAGACCGCCGCCGTGGTACGTTAGATAGCGCTGCGTCTCTGCTCCGCGCCCGTGGCGGCCGCGCGCGCGGGCGAGCTCTGTAGCGTTCGGTATGGTGCTAACAAGTTTGCCTTGTGTTGCTTTCCCCACCCCCGATTAGAACCACTTGGAGACCCTGCAGCAGGGCGCCCAGTGGCGTCTCGAGGACGACGCCGTGGCGACGCGACCGAAGGGCTACCACCAGAAGGACGTGTACACGAGCCCGGAGGGCTTCCCGGAGGTGCCCCGCCAGTACACGGTGCCGAGCCACTCGCAGGACCGTGACTACGCCACGTACGCGGCCAACTCGTACTCGTCGGCCATCGCGATCCAGGAGCTGCTCAAGAAGCGCGGCTTCTAAGCAACTGCGGGAGATAAACGTGGCGCCCTACCGCCCTCGCGGCACTTCTGGGAGTGTGGACGGCGAGAGGACGGGGGAAAGAGGGACGCGAAGTATAAACAAAAAATACGAGATACGACGATGAAAGAAGAGAGAGAGAGAGGGCTCGGATCTCAACGATTGTGCTTGATGCTGAGCCATATAGAGGATGAAGTGAGCATGTGTGTGGTCTAGGCAATCGCGTTATCAGGTATAGCCGGTTGGGCAGTCGTGTCAGGCGAGGTATACAGGTAGACCTAAGGGGAAGTATCACGCCCTCATCAGACCCAGGAGTCGTCACGACCGCCACCTACAAACACATCTCTACACGGTAAACGGAGCAATTGCTCACCTTGGTGCCTTTGAAATCGCGCGTGTCGGCGAAATTCCACCCAGGAACGGAGAACACGTACGTGACGATGCGAAGACCGCGTGCGCGGGCTTCCTCGAGTCTACTCAGCATCACATGAGCATTAGCAGTCTGACTCGCTGCTACAGCGCGCATCGCGCGAGGAAATGGGCCACGACACACTTTGGCAACAACATCTTGAGACCCTACAGCGACCGCAATTCAAGGAGCCTGTCAGTTGACGAGACGAAGCAGCGCTATTAGCCATGAGCCTCCACGTACCTGCGGAACGAGATACAGGAAGAGCGCGGTGGCGTACGAGAGGTCCACTTGCAGCGCGTCGCCGTGCTGGATCTCAACGAGATGGTCCATGCCGCTCTCCTGTCGTTGGATTCGTGTCCGTCAGGGAGGTCAGTTAAGAATATCTCATCCCAGGCTCTGCGATCCATTAATACCCACATGGACGCGGCTACGAGCCTTCTGAACGAGCGCCAAATCATACTCCACGCCCACACATCTACAGCGCATTCTCAGAGGGTGAGACGAGACGTCAAACGGCCCATAGAGAAGTGAAGTACTGCGCACCTTGCGCCGGTCGCGGCGGCCGCGTGGACGAGCATGCGCGCGTCGCCGCAGCCCAGATCGAACAGCGTGTCCTCGGGGGTGAGACGTAGAAGATCCAGCGCGTGCGCGAGCACACCGTCGCCGCTGGGCGTGAACGGCGCGAGCTTCGGGCCCACGCGGCTCGCGGCGTCGGCGTCGGCGGTGCTCATGATGAGTTGAGGAACAACGAAATCCAACTTGGCTAATCGTCACTAAGTAGAGGGACTAGCGGTCTGTTCCGCTGGTGGAAATAGTGACATCTCTTGCTGTTGGTCTCGGGTTCCCGCCTTTCGCCGCTGGACGAGATGGCGGCCACGCGCGACTCATTGTTTGTCGGCGACGGCCAGTTTGTGGGCGACGGGGGAGCGACGCTGCAGCGCCTGTGGTGAGGAGCAGGAACGCGACTCCTTGTGTGTATGGCTACTGAGACGCACGGCCTTGGCAGGGAGTTCACGACGTGGCGCATGATCAAGGGCTGCCCCGGCCGGTACATCATCAAGCACAAGAAGTCGAATCCGGTGCTCGTGGGGGCGACGCCCGTCACAGCTTTGGACACACGAGCGTTCCTCACGGCCGCGCTCGGCGATTCGCTGGATGCGGTCGTCCACGATCTCCAGAGCGAGCGGTGTGTGGACCGAGTCCAAGTCGTCGTGTTCCCGGACTCGGGCGGGGTCATCACGTACTGCAAGCGCGACGCATCCGGAGAAGAGGATGAGGCACAGGGGGTCGTGTACGTCCACACGCTGAACACAGCGTCTGGCCTCAAACGCAAGCTGGAAGGTCTCCGGCTAGATCATGTTCTTCCCGAGTAAACATAGAAGAAGGGTGATCGAGATCACTGTGTTGTCGTCTTTATCGATGCTAATGCTTCTTGGAAGCGTATCATCGATTCTTGAGCTTGTCGGGCGGCTTTGCCCGTGGTCTGGGGGCGCGACTTTGAGCCTGCAGCGGAAGTGCGCGGTTGAATGACGTTTCGCGCCTTCGTCGGATCTCTAGCTCGGCCATGCACCCACTTCTTGAGCATCTCGCTCTGGATATCAGCTGATCGAAGTCTCCAGCTTGGTATGACGGGCTCAACTGGTTGAAAATGCACAGCGTTGTGTCTTGGCGACGGTACATTCCCTTGGCTGGTCTTCCTGGAATCTGTTGTGAGTGCATTGGCAAGGAGGCTTTCCACAAGGGCTGTGGGGTCGAATGAAGTCATGCCATCGTCGTCTTGCACATCTCTGACGGGATGAAGCAGCTCTCGCAACTTTTGACGTGATTCGTCCATCGTCGAATCTAATTCGTCGCAAGCTAGTCCGAGCTGCTGCTGAAGCTGCTCAAGGTCAACGTTGTCTTCGTCGAGCTGCTGATTATTCCCGAACGCTTGAAGCTCTCTCAGTGATTTTCTGTGCGTAGCACCAAACATAACTATCAGAGCCACTGGTAATTAAGAACTACCCAGCGAATCGCCATAGGCGTACTTGGTGGACTCAACCTGAGCGTGAATGCTCTCCTCCAGCCTCTTCTTCATAGACGCCAGCTCTACCGTGTTGACGAAAGAACCTACCGGAACGACGGACGAAAGGGTAGAGCTAGATGCTGCTGTCTTCCTTTTCTGGTCGTTCCCAATGCAGTGCTCTTTCAGGAAGGCGGCTGTCTTCGGAAAATGTACACCAGAGCCCAGCTGGTTCGAGTGGCTAGGCTTGCGATCTGTGTGTTCCTTTGATTGGATTGGTAGTTGCTGCTTCCCGTCCCGATATTCTTCTAAGCGCCTTTGAGCGCCACCCGCGATCTCTCGCATCTCAGCATGTGAAAGCTGGAGCTGGAGCAGTTCTTGCTCTTTACCGCGCAGCTTGTTTTCACAAATGACGAGTTTTTCCTCAGTGTCGCGTCGCTCCCTGTAAGCCAGACACCTCGTTCAGAGGCATGAAGAGCACACATCAACCCACTCGCACAATTCCCTTTCACCTTTGAATAGAAGCTGCAGTAGCGACATGGCATGTGAGCTCAGCACGGCACTTTCGCAGATCGCCACGTAGCTCCGAGCACATCTTCTCCGTTTCGCGTTGCATCACGTGTAGTCTCGTGACTTCGGCCTCCAACTAAGTGTCAAATGCTTTGAGGAACACCAGAAAAAGTTACGTGATTTAGATTCGCGTTCTGCACTCACCTCAGCAAGTTCCTTCTTATGCTGGCTACGGTGGAGACGAAGAAGTTCTTGCCCAGCACGCATTTCTGCCTCAAGAATTTTCACCTGAGGATACAGAGAAGTCAGCGTTGGTTCATCGATGTGATCGGCAGGAATTGCAAATCATTACCTGTGTGGCCGCTCTTGTTTCTATGAATGCAACAAATTCACTCGTCGCCGATCCACTTCCATCGAGATGCTGATCGTGATCACCATGTTCGCCATCCTCGTTGAGTTCGATCGAGTTAGGAGCGAGTGTACGTGCAATACGCTTGCATAATTTCGCGTGTGCTTGAAGGATAGCTCGGTCTGTATCGCTTAGACGCATAGCACTTAGTGCAGACGCAAGATTTATCAGTTCCTGGTGAACAAAACCACACGTGTTAGGCTTAGTAAAGTAAGGCGCAATTGGCAAGGGATAGCCCAAGAAGTGACTGGAACGCACGGATTGAACCTCACTCAGGCACGTGGCCAGCGTCTCAGCTTGAGCTTGTGAATTCTCCAGTTCAATCCGTGAAGAACCATCGGCGATGTCGTCTCTTGGTAGATCGTCTGTGCTAGTCGCTTCATGGCGAAGCGGGTGTATCGCTATCTTGGTTTGAGTCTTTATCGACCTCGTTTCGATGTGAGTGTACGCAACTGCTGGCTGCTCCCCAATTGCTTCCTCTAAAGCCGATGCGTGAGGTTGTATGGCAGAATCGACATTATCAGCGCTCCGCAGCTCACTCACGGAACGTGGAGTTCGCTTTCTCGAGATCATTAGCTTCAAATCAGCGATCAAGCCGATTTTGGTGTGTGATGGTGAGCTGAAGAGCCTTGAGTCCTCTTTTCGCTTATCTGCATTGGTTTCGGCCTGGCTCACGTCTTGCTTAATGGACTTGGCTGACACACCTGTGACTACGGTTAGAAATTCCTTGAGGGATCGTCTTCGCTGCAATCCACGAGAGACTTCGGAATCGGTCGTAACTTCCTGGGTGATCACTGCTTCAGCTTGTTCGCTAGGCTTATCCGCAGCCCTCTCCTCTTCCTCGGTTACTTCATTTATCCTTGAGAGTGATCTCCTTTCGACAACATCCTTTTCATCTTGTGTTGTTTCGGGAGATGCTGGCGGTGATTCCATGTCCTCTAACGTCATCTCGTCTTCGTTTGTCAGTGCTTTCTGCACGAGGAACATTGAAGATGGGCGTTCGAGCTTGTGGAGAAACATTGGTGATCCGACAGGAGAGTCGTCAGTGACTTGAATTTGTTCTGCTTTGTCGGTCTGGTTGAGCTCCGTGACTCGATCACCTGAGATTACGTCTTCACTGTTTCTGTCGTGGACGTCTGCCATCGTTGACCCGATTTCCGATGTCTTAGACGCAGTTATTGGTGGTTGCAGCGACTCGGAATCCTTTGCTGGACTAGGTGTTGGTGTGGTGAAATTTTTGTCTGTGATCTGAGATAGCATTCTTGGGCTTGCTGATGCTTGAGTGCGCTGTTTGCGTCTGCGAATCCGAACACCGGTAATTGAGGCCTCTGCGGCAGCTTGTGCGCCTCCATCCGTGGTGAAAGCAATGATTGCTCTTGGCAGGACATGATAATATCCAGTTAATTGATCCTGAGGTGAACACCCTCAGATGCTTTACTAACCTGTTGCCGGACTCATTGATCGCCAGTGTTTCAACTTTCCCAAAAGACGCAAGCAAGTGCTAACGTTGAGGCAAAGTGTGTTGATGTCAGAGTAGCGTGTGGGTGACCATTTACGAACCACGGTACCTGTAGAGTTTCTTCTGTATAAGTGTGGGTTTGTGTGTCCCAAATGACTTGGACGTAGTGCAGATGTCTGCGCGGAGATGATCGATCTTCTTGTGGAGCCTGTGAGCTCTGAACGGCAGTCTCGGTCATCTTGATTGGCGAGTCGGTTTCGCTGCCCACTGAGCGACTCGTTAATCGGTCGCGTTCGTTATACGGCAATGCATTCGCATTCTCAATGAGGAGACGAGCAAGACTTCGTCGTTGCTTAAGAATGGTCTCTGGATCGTTGCCAACTTCCGGTAAGACTAGCCTTCAGAACCACCAGTCTCAAGTGCACTATGCCCACGTACTTGTGACCACCACGCCATCAACTTCTTCCGTCGGCCGAACGAGCAAAAGACCGACTTGTGACGCGAGGTCCTTCGAGCTCATCCGACTTGGAACACTGGTCGCAATCTGTACGCATCAAGTCGGTCGGAAACCATTTGCTCCCATCAATCCATGATCAAAACGCGGCACTTACATGATGAAGATGAATCAGCAACACCTTGAGAAGTTCTCGGGTCGCTGGCGCCAGTTGCTTCACTGTCGCGATAATGGCGCCGAGCGTCGCAGCCTCGTCCTGCGCTGCGGTTCGCTCAAGCAGCGACTGGCTCATGTCATACGGGATCAATGGCGCAAAGTCGTCCGCCAGCACCTGCCAGTTCAGCATTGTGCTAAGTACAATGGCTCCAAAATCACACTCGTCAACCCACAACCAGCACCTCTTTGATCACCGCGGCAATCGCGTGCGGGCTGAACTTGGCGAGGTCGGGCAGCGGTGCGTCATCGGGACCTCTCAGCGCGCGCAGGATCTCGCCAGTCTCGTCCTCGCGCGGTGCCTGCCTGCGGTACAGCCCCTCGACGCGGCGGTGGTGTTCTTCCAGGTAGTCCACGAGTTGCAACAGCGCGTCCATCACGTGCGCGGGCATCGCCGGCTTCGAGGGCGCGCTCGCGGTCGTCGCGAACGGCGCGTGCTGCTGCTTCGCGCGGAAGAGCGAGGAGGGCGACAGCACCTGCAGCGCGCGGGCGAGCGCGCTGCCGCGGCGCGGCGCCGGCAGCGTTGGCGGCGGCGGCATGTTTCCCTTTCCTTTCTCCCACTCGTGGCCGGGGAAACTTCAACCGCCCTGAAAGGGCAAGCTGCTCTCAATAGAGCGCGTTCGGAACAGCAAACGTAATTGGCAGCCATGTTGTCGAAGTGGCTTTATTCTCATGAGTCGGGCTAGCTAGTAAGTGCGCCTTGTCTGGTCAGCGCGTCGGCGCGGTGGAGGCCTCGGGGGGCGGTGTATAGCTGGACCAGCAGTCGCGGAACGCGCAGTCGCGCTCGGGCTCGCGGTAGACCCACGAGCCGTCGACGCAGATGCGGACGTCCCACGGACACGCCTGCGTCACCGGCCACGAGTCAGTCCTCACCCACATGCATTGGCTTGATGGGGGCAGGCGGAACGTCACTGTACCAGCGGGTCGTCGACGGGGCGCTGGACACGAGCAGCCGTGGCCGCCGTGGCGGCGCTGGCGAGCGCGGCGACAAGGATCGAATGGAGTCGCATCGGGGGGGGGCTTCGGGACGTGGGCGCGCTTTGGCGTGTTCTTCGGCAAATGTTGATGGTGTGGAACTTAGTTGTCCGAGGCGCGAACCTGCTGAGATGCGCCTCATCTGTGACGCCAGTAGAAGAAGAAGAAACAAGACGACGAGCCAGGTAGGATCTACACATATAATCTCTATATTGACGTGCAAAAGCAGCGCGCACTATGGCTGCTTTTGGCCGACCACGACAAGCTGCAGGTCGCCGCGCAGTTGCCGCGCGAGGCGCGTGACGTCCTCGGTGGCCTTGGAAGCGGTAGCGGCCTCGAACGCGTCTAGTCGCTGGAGCGCGTGCACGTGGTGCGCGACGAACCAGGGCTGGAGCAGCGCGGACTGCACAAGCACCTGCACGGCGCGGAGCTTCTTGGTGATGGTCTCGGCGGCGTCCGTGCTGGCGTACTGCGGCAGCGAGTCGAACACGCGTCGAACGACCGCGTCCGAAAGCGCAATGGTCGACGCGAGGTCCGCAAGCAGCTCGACTTCCTGGGGCTGCGCGTCCGTCGACGAGACGCACTTGAGCAGCGTGCTCGATGCGGCCTCGACGACTGTTGTGACCATCTCGGCCGGCAACTCGCCGCGGTGGATCGGCTTGACCGACGCGAAGCAGGCGCCGTAGAGCAACGTGAGTGTGTGCAGGTCGAGCGGCTCCATGGTGTCCAGCGACGCCGCCTGGCGTGAGAGCGCCGGCGTGAGGATCTTCGCGAGCGACGCACCCATGTTCATACTCAGCAAGATCCGGCACACGTGTCGCGTGAGGTGGAGGTGCTGTTGTTTCTGCTCGGGCGAGAGTGGCGCAGCTTCTGGGACGCGACCGAGAATGCCGCTCATCAGGAAGCTCACAAAATGGGCCAGGTCGAGCACCTCAATGCGCTGGTGGAGGATGTCCATGAGGAAGCTCTTGGCGTCGATGTGGACGCGCGCGCTCTTGCAGCAGCTCGCGAGGGCGCGCAACAAGCCCACGGGGTAGCTCGGTAGGTGGTAGACGAGCGACACGAACTCGAGCTGGTCCGAGGGCGACAGATCGTGGAAGCGGAACTGCGTGGCAGTCGAATCCTGCGCCGCGAGGTTGAAGAACTCCTCGAGGTTACGCAGCACGCTGTTGGCTGCGCCGCTCGCCGCGAGGTCGGTCGGCAGCTGCTTCATGACCGAGATCATCGTGAACAGGCACTGGCGGCCGAGCTCCATGTGGTTCGCGTCGAGCTGGCCCATAAAGTTACCAAAGCACGTGAGCCACTGCAGCACGAGCGTCCACGACGGCCAGCGACGCAAGTCCGAGAGCCGGTCAATCACGAACGCCGAGCAGATGCGGAAAGTCATCGAGCGCGGCGAGCACTTGGTGTACAGCTGTGCGAACGCCTCGAGCAGCTCCTCGCGCTCCTGCTGCAGCTGCAGCGACGAGAGCACGGATGTGAGCACCTCCAGCAGGCCACGCACGATGACGTGCGTACCCGAGAGCGCGCGCAGCTCGTCCGACGCCGTGTACTTGGCCATCGCGGAGACCACAAAATGGGTCACGCGCGCGTCGAGGTCGGCCGTGGAGGCCGCGCGGGCAGTCTGCGGGAGCTTGAGCTGGACGCACGCGAACTTGGCGAGTGCGACGTTCATGCCGTACCAGCGCGAGAGGTACGCGTCGCCGCCGGCGGTCAGGTTGTTGCCCGGGAACATGGGAAACCGCGCGAGCAGCTGCTCCTGCAGCTTGCGCGCGATCTTGAGTAGCTCCGCGTCCGAGCTGTCGACCATGTACTCGACGTTTGCGGACAGGATCACGGTCGAGCACTCGACGATGCGCTGCAGGTTCTCCACGTACTCCTCCGAGAGCGTCTCGATAACGTCACTTTCGAGGCACTCGAGCCACAGATCCAGCAGCGGCTTGAGCAGCGAGCGCGACTTCTCCTGCCAGAAACCGACGCTACGCAGGCGCTCCGATTGGTTGCCCACCACAAGCGACGGCGTCGCGTACAGTAACAGCACGGACGCCGACGCCACGGGCGCCATACGCTGCGTGTCTCGCGCACCCTTGAAGCTGTTCACAGCCTTGGCCGCCGTGGCGAGTTCTTCGTCCGAGAAATCAATCGAGTGGAGGAGCTTGTGGAGCACGCCGAGCGCGGCGAACCGCAGCGCGAGGGCGCTGGAGCTCGCAGTCTTCGTCTTGGTAGACGGGCGGTTGCCGCTGCCGCCCTGCTGCTGCTCGCTCTGCTTCTTGTTCTTGCTGCCGGTACCGTTGCCGCCGGCGTTGAGCACGTCGTACTGGTTGGTGATTTTGATGCCCTGCGACTGCGCCGCGGCGATGAGGTCGCGGAAGTTCTCGATCAGGCGGCCGAGCTGCTCGAGCCCGGCGTCGACGCTGAGCAGGTCTGGCGCGACTTCGAGTAGAACGCTGATTGCGCGCAGCGTGTCCTGGCGGATGCCGATCTGGAGGTGCGTGAGCCCACTGCAAAAGTACATGGCGATGAGCTTGGCGAACGGCTTGAGCGACTTGCCCTCGATCATGACGGCGATCAGCACCTTCCAGGTCTGCACCGCGGCCTCGCGCACGATCGCCTCCTCGTCCACGAACGTGCGCAAAAAGCGCTCGAGCACGACCGAGACGTTCGCGAGCACGTTGTCGGCGTGGAGCTGCGCGAGCTCGCGCAGCCCCTGGAGCGCGCGCTGTCGCATGTGCGCGTTGTAGTGGCCGATGTTGGCGAGCAGCTCCTGGAGCGTCAGGTGGCGGTGCGTCACGGCGTCGCCCTTGTCCACGAGCGAGCTCTGCTCGAGCATGTTGATGCGCCGCGACGCGATCGCGACCGACGTGACATTGGCCGCCTGCGGGGCCTTGCGCCCGACCTTGCGCTTGGGCCGCTTGAAGTCCCCGGGCTTCTTCTTGGTGCTGCTCGCGGTCTTGCTCGGCTTGCCCATGCTTGTCGTCCAATGTGGCCGTTGTTCGGAGCTCTTGAAGCTCACTGCCGGACGGGTCGCCAATGCTTTAACCTCATTTCATTGGCTAAAATGAAGATCTGAATGTACCGGATTGGTGTAAAATGCTGAATACCGACAGAATATCGGTTTTCTGGTCGGTATCTTCGCGGTGTCATCGGGGGCAAACCTCGGGAACGCAAGCAGCGCAAACGGGGACCTGCCCGAGATCGCGCCGCGAACGCCCTCAACGCGTCGACCATGAGCAAGACGGACGCCAAGGAGCTGCCCAAGGGCTGGAAGGAGGTGGAGAGCAAGAGCCGCCCCGGCCAAAAGTACTTTCTCCACGTCAAGACCGGCGAGAAGACCTGGAAGCTCTCGCACGTGCATGCCAAGGAGCGCGAGCTCCGACACAAGGCCGCCGCCGCGCACGGCAAGGACAAGGACAAGAAGAGCAAGAGCAGCAGCGGCGGCGGCGGGAGCAGTAGCAGCAGTGAGACGGTCCATGTACGGTTTGTGTGGGGGATCGCGGGGTTGCGTGGACGAGCGGGCGTTTGCTGAGCTGTGTGTTCCTAGGCGCTCCACATTCTGGTCAAGCACGCCGGCTCGCGCCGCCCGTCGTCGTGGCGCCAAGAGAACATCACGAGAAGTAAGGCTGTGGCGGTCGCCAAGGTCGAGGGCATCCGCGACAAGCTCGTCGCGCGCATGAAGGAGGAGCCCGACGTACGTTGTGCTTGCTCTCTGCTGGCACGTTTGGGGGAATGGGTCCTGACCGATGGTATTTGCGTTTGTGCGCGAATAGCGCAAAGAAGCGCTGCGAGAGCTGTTTGAAGAGATCGCCAAGGAGGAAAGCGATTGCAGCAGGTACGTGGTGGAATCGATGCTCAGGCGCATGATGACACAACGTCCACTCACGATGTGTGCCTATTTCAACGCAGCGCCAAGCGCGGCGGCGACCTCGGTCCGTTTGGGCGCAACAAGATGACGCCACCCTTCGAGAAGGCGTCGTTCGCGCTCAAGGTGGGCGAGCTGAGCGGCCTTGTGGAGAGCGACAGCGGCATCCACGTGATCTTGCGCGTCGCATAACAACACGGGCACGAGCGTTGTTGTGGTTGGTGTGGTGGGCCGGGTGTACAAATGCACGCAGAACCTAGAGCTGGGAGGCGCTGGAGAGAGAACCCATGAACATGGGCTACCTTATGTACGCACCCACATCTCTCCTGGGTGTTCGCTCTGTGCGTTGGGAGGGAGGCTCGTATTAGCGTCCATGACGAGATGGCCACACCTGCCTAAGCCGCATGCTGTGCGAGCCACAACAATCACAGAAATATCCAATCTATTGATCTAAAGGAGACGGAGCCCAAGTGTGACAAGGAGGTTGGGAAGCCGCGGAGTTAAAGCTCGAACACCTTGGCGAACGTGTCATTCTCCGTGAAGAGCGCCGTGCACGGTGTGAACGCGAGCGGCACCTTGCCCTTGGCTTTGCGCTTGAGCTGGCCGTCAAAGATCGACTTGTAAGTAGCGTCCATCGCGTCGTCGAGGTCGAGGAACTGTGCGCGCAGCTTCTCCTCAAAGAGCTTGGCCTTGCCGGCAACCTCGGCGTTGTAGTGGTGGCGCATCGTGTAGATCTCCCACAGCGAACTCTGCAGCGCGTTGCTCTTCTGCGGGTCCGTCTCGTCGCTCACGTACGGGTCGTGGCCGTCTTTCAGTGCGATCGCGACCGTCTTGCGGGCCAGCTGCTTGGCGGCAGCGTCGACTGCGTTGACGCTTGAGAGCTCTTCTCGGCGCATCTTGGCCGCCTCGGCGGCCGACACGGCACCTGAGCGGTGGATGAGCTGCACGCACTCCTTGTGGCGAAGCACGAGGTTGTAGACCAGCGGAATGATGAAGAGAATGGCGCCGGGTTCGGCGGTGAGAGCCATCCGCGACAAACGCTTGGCGTACGCGGCGACCATGTACGCCGGCAAGTGCGACGACGATAGGAAGAGCTCGAGCAGGCCAAAGAAGCGGAAGCTGCAAACAGAACAAGAACAGAAAAAAAAAATCAGCAAGTGCGATCACGCCGACATACCGACAGTCATGATCACATACCGCTGCTTGGCAGTGAGGAGCGTCGGATCGTTGAGCAGCACGTAGAGTTTGTTGTAGAAGTCCGGGTAGTCGAAGTTGTAGTCTGTGATGAGAATGAACAGTCCATTGAGGGCGAGCAGACTTGTCACGCCACCGAGGCTGTACGAGTCGGTCAGGAAGTCGGAGAGCAGCAGCGGGTTCTCAAGGTGCGGCATGATCTCGAAGGGCAGCTGTGTGAGGATTTTGGTGTAGGCCGCCTGAGGCAGGCGGTGGCGGAGCACGGCGACCCAGCACATGCTGAACACGTGGCGGTGCTGCTTGAGACTGTGCAGACCACCCTTGAGGTCCTTCTTCTTCTCGTCCTGCGCCTTGCGCTTGTTGCCCACAGTGGCCGTAGCTGTCGGCTCGTCGTTCTCCTCGTCGTTCTCCTCGTCGTCCGAATCCGCCGCCTTGTCCGAGGGCTTGACCTCCACGAGGAACGACTTGATGTCGTCAGCCGTGTCGGGCATCTTGACCATGTTCAGCAGGCGCAAGGCGTTCGACACAAAGGTGAAGTCGTCGGACGGCTCCTTCTTGGCTTCGAGCTCTGCATCCAGGATCTGCGTCAAGTTACGAAGCTGTTGTCCCAGGGGTGTTAGCGACATCGACGACATAAGTACAAACAACAAGACGTCCACACTCACCATGTAGTACTGCACGTCGATGTAGGCGCCGACGTACTCGCCCTTGAACGTGCTCGCGAGCTCGCCCTTGAGCTTCGGGTTGGCCATGAGCTGCTGCACGACGCGCATGAAGGTCTCGTTGCCAAACGCCGCACTGTCGGCGCCGCCGCGCAGCTCGCCCTCGCGGGACACAAACTCCATCAGCGTGCGCAGCGCGTTGACCTGCACGTTCTCGTCCTTGCCGTTGCGCAGCCAGTCGACCATCTCCTTGATGAACGCGACGTACACGCCCCACAGCCACTTGCGGAAGGTCGCGACGGCGTCGTCGCCGCTGGTCTTGGGCTTCTTGGCGTCGGTCGTGACGCCGGCGTTCGCCTTGAGGTCGCCCTTCTCAGCGAAGAACACCAGCACGCGACGCATGGACTGCATCGCGGCCTGCGCCACGGCCTTGTCCTTGTGCTTCAGGGCCTTGACGATCTTGGGCAGCTCTGCACGCCATCACCACAACCACTCCGATTAGACCAAGCTCCTCGGAGACAACCCCGAGAAAGGCGCGCCGCTACCATTGATCTGCTTGACGTCCTCCTTGATCTTCGCCTCGAGCTGCTTGATCTCAGCCACGGAGCTCGCCATGGTCGTCGCTCTCGGTCGCTCGCAATTGATTGACTTGCTTTCGTTCCAATGCATGTGATCGGCGCCGGCCAACCATGAAGAGCCGTCCAACGCGACGCATTTTCAGCCAATCCACAGACAGATGCTTAAACCTGTAGCCACCGCCCTCGAACGGCTCACAAGTTTAGGTCCCTGTGTAGCGCGATTTACCGCCAATAGTATGTTTTAGAGTCTAAAACGGAGCCCTCTTGGTGTAACATTTCAAACAAAATCTGTCTATTCGTAGTGTTGGACGCTAAAACCACGGCTTGTGGACAGCTATTTGTTGCGAACGCAAGAGAGGGTGATCGACCCACAGACGCACAACAGGCCTCTGGGGGGAAACTCAATCGCGAGCGGCAGCGTCCGGGGAGGCCGGCGCGCGCGAGAGAGTGCGTGTGCGAACCCCACGATGGAGGCCGGCGACGACCGTGAGCCGGGCGACAACGAGTACCTGCGCTTCCTGCGCGGCCTGCGCGGCGCCGACGATGCCGCGAATCTCCGTACGTTTGGCGGGTCTGTCTCCTCTTCTCGGGTCACGTTTTTTGTTTCCTCATGTGTGGTATTCCCCTCTTCCCTCTGTCTAGATGATCTCTCGACGGCTCAGCACGGCGAGCTCGACTTCCGCACGCCGTTCCAAGTGGGCGACGCGCTGCCTGATCTCGACAGCGAGCTGCCGCACGTCGCGACCGCCGACAGCGCCGAGCTCGCGCAGATGCTGCTCGCGCACGCGGACCAGACGACCAAGTCCGAGGCCATGGAGAGCGACGACGGGCGTGCCCACGGCCGCCGCGGCGGCGCGGACGGACACGACGATGATGATAACGACGACGAGAACGACGACGACTCGGACTCGGATGACCCGCGGGATGACGCGCGCCGCATGATGGCGCGTGGGCAAGGGCGTGGGTCCGGGGCATCCCGTCGGGATGTGAGACGCGGTGGCTCTGTGGCTGGCACTGGCGGTGGTGGTGACGGCACGAGCGACGCGCTCTCGGACGACGAGGACGTGGAAGTCTCGGCAGCGCTGCACCTCCATGCGGTCGGGCAGGCTCAAGACGCCAGTGGTGGCGAGTACACTGGCAGCGAGCCATCCTCCCCAACCAGTCACATGGCGACCACGCCGACCCTCACGGCATCAAGCCGGTTCAACCGCTGTCGCTACTACAGCAAGAAGCGGGTCCGCTGCTCGCGCCAAGCTGTCGGTGTCGACGGCCGATGCACGATCCACAAAGTGAGCCAGTTCTGCAAGCATCCGCAGTGCAACAAGTTCAACCAGGGCAACGGCTTTTGTATCCGCCACGGCGGCGGCAAAAAGTGCAAGATCGACGGATGCGACAAGCAAGTACAGGGATACGGGCTCTGCTCGGGCCATGGTGGAAAGCCGCTGTGCCCGATCGACGGCTGCGAGCGCAAGCGCATGGAAGGCGGCTTCTGCAAGGCCCATGGCGGTGGTCGCTTCTGCCAAGAGGAAGGCTGCAAGAAGCGCGACATTGGTGGCGGCTACTGTATAGCCCATGGCGGCGGCAAGAAGTGCCGCGCGGTGGATTGCGAGAAGGTCGACCGAGGCGGAGGATTCTGCAAGCGGCACGGCGGTGGCAAGCGGTGTGAGCTTGACAAGTGTCGGAACTGGGCGATATTCGGCGGCCTGTGTGAGGCCCACAAGGGTCCAGGCAAGAGGTGCAAGACGTCTGGATGCGCCAAGTACGACCTCGGCGGTGGCCACTGCATCACCCACGGTGGGGGGCGCAAATGTATCGTGGAGGGCTGTACGAAGAATCGTCAAGTGAACAAGCTCTGTCGCGGTCACGGGGGCAAGCTGCGCTGCAAGATCGACGGTTGTGAGAGCCACGCGCAAAGCAACCGGCTGTGTAAGCGCCACGGAGGTGGCAAGCACTGCATCTTCGTGGGCTGCACCAACATGGAAAAGGGTGGTGGTTTCTGCATTCGCCACGGTGGTGGTACCAAGTGCCGCATCGAAGGCTGCGAAGCGGTAGATCGCGGTGGCGGCCATTGCAAGGCTCACGGGGGCGGCCGCAAGTGCGCCGCGCTGCAGTGCAGAAAATGGGTGCTTGGTGGTGGGTATTGCCTAGACCACATGGACGTCACTGCGGTCCCGGATCGCCAACCACGCGTCATGGTGTCCGCGATCGAGATCGCGCAACACCACTTGCAACAGACTCAGCTCCAGGGTGTCGACGCGGCCGTCGCCGAACCAGAGGCTCTGGAGACCTCTGACGGCCTCACCACGGCTGCTCGCAGCCAGCCATCGGAGATCACGTCCGCTGTGGCTGCTGCTGCCGCGAGCCACAACAGCGCGGAGCTGTCGCGCATGGCCTCGGCGTCTGCAGCATCGGAGATGGCGCGCCAAACGGACGAGATGGCGCGCCTGGCGTCGACTGTCTCCTATTTAAGCGGCGACCCCGTCACACTGTGAAGTTCTCCTTGTCCACATCGTCCACACAAAAGTACGTGTCTACAAGCCATCTATCCGTGTCTGCTCGCGCCTGTATATACCACGTTCAACAAATTGTGCATTTTGGTTCTGTGCGCCTGGAAACCCACTAAGATAAGACACCTCTGACGTCGTCCGCCATTCCCTCGCTAGAGCGATACGCCAATGGCACTATGTGCCTGCCTTCTGTTCTCTTTCGTCGCGGGGGAACCGGAAAGTCAATCATAACGAGGGAAGGGACCACGCGGCGATGGCGAGCCTCCAGCCGGCCGCGGACAGCGCGCCGCGTCTCACGCCGGCCCGCGCGGCCGCGCAGGCGACGAGGCAGCGTCTCCGCGCGAGCGCGCGCGCGCCGGCGCCCTCCAGCAGCTTCACGGGCGCCGCGCCCGGCGCTCACATGATGCGCGCGCTGCGGCACTCGAACCACGGCGAGCCGTCGACGCCGCCGCCGCGCCAGGTGTACGCGCGCCACCAGAGCCTCCACATCCACAGCCAGCCGCTGCCTGGGAAGCAGTACCCTGGCACGCCCGGCGCCGCGCGGCCGTCCCGTCTGGCCAACGGCCGCGCGCTGCCCGCGAGTAACCCGCCGACGTCGGCGCCGCCGTCCACGCTCGTGGGCTCGGGCACCTCGCTGCTCACGACCTCGCCCACAAGGCGGTCGTACATGGCCGCTGCTGCAGCGGCGGCCAACGCGGCGGCGGCCAACGCCGCGCTGCCCGCGGACGACGTGTTGTGTCGCATCTTGGGCGGCTGCCTGCCGACGGTCTTCGAGTCGCTCGCCAAGTTTCAGTATCATCAGGCGACCGCCATGCTGGAGACGTTTGCGCTTGAGGCGGCGACGGCGCCCGACGGCGAAGGCGAGCGCGACGGCCGCGTTGTGGACGATGTGCGGCTCGGGTGGCGCGGCTGGGACGCGTTCGCCGTGATGGTGCGGCTCGCGGCCTCGTGCGAGAGCGCGTACCATCTCATGCAGTACCTGGAGCCGGGCATGATCCACACCGAGACGCTCGAGCAGCTCTACAACAAGCTGGTCGTGCTGCTGAACCACTTAGTCGACGATATCCAGCCCGTGGTCAAGCGCGCCCAGCAGCGTAGCGATCGACGAGAGAAAGGGACAGCAGCTTCTACAGTACCCAGTCAGTCGTCCGCGCGTAGCTCTGTCTCGGCCAGCCGTGGTGTCCACAGCGTCACAAGCGACGAGGCGCTTCAATTGGAACTCGAACAACTCACGCTGGACGATCTCGAGTATTACCACGGCCTGCTCCAGCAGGCCGCCCAGTTCTTTGTGGTACGTGGGTTGCTTAGCCCAAGATGCCATTCACTCGAAATTGTAGATGTGACTCGATTCTTTTTTGTTGTCTTGCAGCTTCGGATATCTATGGTAGGGTTATATCGCGGGCTCGCGACACAGGCGCCACCTCACAAATACTCGGGTGTACGTAAACCCATCGTGGATACTCCTAACGTTGGGTTGTTGGCAGCGAATGGATCATGACCCTCGTGATGATGTAGATGGCCAAAACTCTCGAGCGCCTGATCAAGCGATATACGCAGTTCGACCACCCACTTCTCGCGGCTATGAAGCATTCAGCGATTGAAGAACTGCGTACCGTGAAGGCGGCGTTCGAGAGCGAGATGTGCATGGCACAATACGACTTTACTAAGTCGATGGTCGCACTACATCGCTTCAAGGCTTCGCTTCGGATGTGGAGTGATCATATCGATAGCGTGAGTGAATACCCACTGTTCGACGAAAGCGATGACGACGACGACTATCTGTTCTCGAGCTCGACATACTCAAACACCAACTCCATCGGCTCGATGACGCTCCAGATCCAGCAGCAACAAGCAGCGGCGGCCGCTGCAAATACCGACAGCCAGTATATCGGTGGCGAGGCCGTAGCTCCCCCGGTAGGATCCCTCCCTCGTGCACAGCGCGAGTCCAGTTTTCGTCGAAAAAGCTTTTCGTCCACGCTAGCGTCCGCCTCTGAAATGGCAGCCTTCGCGGCTGCGTCCGAGCAGGCAGTGGCAGCCGCTGCCGCTGCCGCTACCACACCGACTACACCTGAGACGCAAAAGTGAGTATGAAGACCCTTTCCCTGAGTCAGTTACTGCGAGATTTGATGATCTAACTCGTTGCACCTCCACGCAGTGCATTCTCCCGTTTGATATCGCAGCGAGGGTCTCTCCTCAAACGAGGATTGTCCGTCGCGAGCCTCCGATCCAAGATCCAGGCTGCAACGTCTTCAAATGTGCCAACCACACCAACAAACGCGCTGGAGCACGCCATCTTGGGCAGCACGCCGTCGGTCACTAATGGTGCCAGCGTTGCCAACAGTATCCCCACTCCCGGCGGTAACGGGCTTAGCTCAGTGGGCGCCGGTGGCACGAGCGGGTTCAACACGACGAACACACACACGCTTGCGGCGGAGATGATGGCGTCGGCGGTGGCCAAGCAAGAGCGCGAAGACGGGTACGCGTTGCCAGTATATCAGTGGTCCAAGAGATTCTATCGTAGTCTCGTGGCAAAGTTCACGCTGTACTTTCACCGCTGGCTCGAGTCCTTTGAGAGTCGAGGCGATTCGCTCTCGCCGTACGATCTCACACGATTCATCCGAAGTCCCGTGGGCATCTCGTATCTCCAGCTCATCGATGTGTTGCTCGCCAAAGGATGTACGTCCTGTCATTGGTCACGTCGTTGAAATGGTCGTTCTCTAACTTGGTTGTGGTGAGCAATAGCACATCGAGTGGAGGATGGCATGGCATCTGTCATGCTCATCCTTGAGACTGACAAACTCGACAACAAGGGCGCCAAATTTTACGCCAACGGATACCTCTGCCCAGGCTACAGCCACAACGAGCCAGTGTCGAGTACTGAGACGTCAAAGTCTGTAAAGACGATGGGTTACGCCGCCAAGGCTGCCGCCTCCAATCGGGTCAACTCGACCAGTCGTACCGGTGCCGCACCATCGACTGGCGCTGCGTCGACTGCCCCACTTTCGTCATCCTCGTCCTCGAACACCAGTGCCTTGAGTCAGACCCACAGTCTCTTCAACCTGAACGTTGACCCGGAAGCGGAAGACGAGGACAACGGAGATTTCGCACCGCTGTGGGGGTTACGTGGCTGGCCGGCTGTGTTCTGCTACCCCCAACAAGAGCCACCCATTCATCACTGGCCCAACATTGTGAGCCTCATTATGGACAACCGCTATGTGCTCGAGCTTCAGTCTGGCCGGGGACCGATCGTCCACACTGAGCGACGGCTGAAGACCAGCTACTACATCACAAGTGTGGATCCTGCCGTTTTTCTCGTCCTGCTTCTGGAGGGCAAGCGCCGTCCAAGTGAGAAGACCGCGCAGGTGGGTGCATCTTTTTTGAGTGCGGTGACGGTCATTTTGTTGAAACTGACGCGAAGTGTGGTCAATTGGAATATTCGCAGGATTTCATGCAAACGATGACGGAGAATCTTCAACACCACGGTGTGTACCAGCGCGGCGGCTCGACTGCCTCGTCGGGTAAAAACTGATAGCGAGTCTACATGGAGATGGCGGTGGCGAAAGATGTGAAAGAATGTTAAATACTACTAGGCAAACGATCCTACTGCTACAGGCTAACTTACGGGATTCTTCGACAACTGAAATGCAGTGACAGAGTGGGCAGTCGCTGGGATGGAAACTCTGCCGACGGTGTCTACTCAGGCTACTTCTACTTGCACTTACGGGTGAGCTTGTCTGGATGTCGGGGCATTTACAAGATGTAAACCGCTTTGAGAGCAGACGTAGCGTACTTGTCTTGCGTGACCGGGCACGTGATCGTCGCCTCATCTTGAGCTGTGAGCTGCTGGAGCGCTCGCTGGCTTAACACATATCCATTGGGTAGAGCTACCGGCGGGTTGTGCTCGTCCATGACGCTCTGAGTGACACGGCATACAAGCCGCGAGTGCGGATGGTGAGCGTACGGCAATCCGTGGCAGAGCGTGCCTCCAATTTCGCTGCACGTCGGACACAACGGTGGAGCCATAGAGACATTTGCGCTGCCAATACCCGACTGCTTCTGCTTGCCCGATTGAGTCATCTTTGTCTTCTTTGCCCGCTGCTGCGCGTTCTCACCGTCGCTGTGGCGCTTGCTCTCACAGTGGTCGCGCAGTGCTTCAGCTGACAGCGAGGAGGCGTTTTCGCCCGCCTCGGTAGTGCTTTGTTCATCGTCAGCGTAGCGGCGCTTGCGGCACTCGGCCGCTGCATCACGATTGCGACGGCACGTACGCGTGTTGAGACTGGAGACGCCCGCGTGGAGCGCGATGCACAATGCCGGCGGGTTGTGGATGCCATACACGAGACAAAACGTCGTGCGGAAGGAGGACTTGAGCGTTTCCCATCGATCGACCGAAAAGAGCCGTGAATAGGATTCGACCCCACACTGATCTGGGGACTTGTATGCCAGTGTTGCCATCGCCTCTTGAATGCTCTCCATCATAGTCTTGCGGATGGCTTCATCTTCTTGCTGGAGTGAAATCGGAGTGAGATTGGATTGAGCGTACTGGATAGCATCCAGCTTTTTGTCCGATCGCACGAGCTCAACAAACTCCTGGAGGCGAAGCTGAAATTCCAGCTGTGAGGCGAGGCGTCGCAAACGCGAGGCATTATCCGTGCACCACGAGATGGCTGTGGCCACATTGTGTGCATTCAAGTCGTTGGTGATCGCGTGGCATTGGAGATGCAAATCGTGGTCCACGACAAATTCAACGCCTGCAGAGTCGTTAGAAAAGTTTGGAAAAGTAATCCAGGGTTAGTGTCGACATCATTTTCGGAAGAAGAAAATATGATTTTCGGGTCGTGCGAGTGTCGCGTCGCAGCGACTGTTCACAACGGTCCACACCACTCACCTTTAGTTTCTTGAATGAGCTTGGAGCTCTTGATGTAGCCGTGCGAGAGCAAGTAGTCGGCAATGAGCCGATCGTTCTCGATGCTCTGCTGGTCGTTCTTGTTGAACAGGTTGGCCAAATTCGACGTGCCCCCCGATAGTGCACCGACACGAGCGACAGCATGCGCCGAGGCGGCGAGCGCGTCACCCGCCTCGCGGTATTTGTGGATATATTGTGCACGCAGCACGCAGCTGTTGACGTCCTTCTGCTGCTCCGCGATGAACTGCTTGGTGTCGTGCTGGGCGTTGCGGATGCGGTCGGCGAGGTTCTCGAGCGCGTCGATCTTCTCGTCCACACGCGCGTGCTGCGCCGGCGGCTGGTCTTCCTGGAACAAGATCACGGCCTTCTGCATGGCCGCGATCTCGCGGCTCACGTGCTTGTGGAACAAACGGAAGCTCTTATTCGCCTTCTCGAACGGAACCTTGAGCAACGGGTGCAGCAGCTCCTCCATGGTCGTTCGTGGTCTGTGACTGGGTTCTATTCGCAACACAGCAAGCCCGTCACACCAACGTCAGTACCACTTTCAATCCAGCCCCCGTAAGAAGACTCCTATTCGCGCCACAGCTCCCCAGGCGAGCACGCCACATGAGCCCGACCACGCAACCACATTGAAGTTGCCGTCGCGTTGTGGGCGCTCTCCTGGAGCCATTTGTCCACCGATTTCCACCAAACCGGCACGAACACGCAGCTTACCGTGCGGTGCGGCTGGCTATGTAGGCGGCGGCGCGTGGTGGTCGGCGGTGTGCGAGCGGCGGCGAGCGGAAGATCTTGTGTTGCCGACGGCGGCGGCTGCTGGGCGTCGTTCTCTTTCTTCGCCCTGGACGGCAACCGGTTCTTTGATCCGGGACGGAAGAAGCCCGTCAGCTCAGTTGAATCGCACACAAAAGAGCCAAATGAATTGCAGTCTGCAATTCGTCTAATTGACGTGACCCGTATACCAGACCCATCAGCCCGTATACCGGACCCAGCCTGGGTCGGTCAGCCCGTATACCAAACCTGCAGTACCCGCGGGTTGTGGGTCGCGAACTGCAACATTGTCCGGATAACCATCCGGATACCTCGCGGAATGTTGGTCGATAAAAGGCAACTTTTGACGCTTGACACGCATACACAGAATCCGGATAAATCTGAGAATCTTATCCGGATGAATCCATACTAACCGGGGGCGACTGTTGCGAGTCCCAACATCGAGGGGAGGAGGATACGCGCACAGTTCAGAAAATTCACTGGCGAGAAGGATCTACTTAGAGGAGACGAACAAGTCTCTTTCCTTCCTTTCTCGTATCCCACTGGAGCACATGAATGTGAGCCCGTTGAAAAACCGCTCGCATTTTTACTTCTGCACAAACAAGGAGACGTGAGAATAGTTCAAGGTGGGGTGAAGTACCAGAGGCGGATGAACGGACCTTGCGCATGGTGCGCTTACGCATTTGCCGGCTCTGCTGGATCTCGTCGTACTTCTGCTTCTCCTCGTACGACATGGCCTCGTACTCGAGGCGCTTCTTCTCCTTAAGCTCGTTCATGCGGCGCTCTTGCTCCTGTGGGTCCACGCCAGTTCACACCAGCCTGTGTTAGAACTCAAACCTTTTTGTCTGCCTGGCTTGCCATTTTACGTACGGTGGCGGTTTCCTGGTACGCCGGACGCTGCGCAAGGATCTTGGTGCGCTTCTTTTGGGCACTGGCCTTGAGCTGCACAAGATAGGATCAGACGAAACAAACTTAGTTCAACATAAACGAACAGAAGTGACACAAGTACAGTGCGTACGTCGCGCGACAGCTTCATCGTCGAGCCAACCGCATCAATCAGGTAGGTCAAAAGGGTCACAGCGGCAGCCTGGTCAAGCTGCTTCGATCCATCGCGCAGCTTGAAGCACATGCGCAGCACGCGACGCTCCGACTTCGGAAAGCCACTGCGAAAGAAACGTGAACATGTAATGTTCCATCGTCAGGCCCACGTTCTTAGTAGCATTGCGCGGCACGAACTGACTGTTACGTACAGGACCGGGAGCGAGCTGATGTCGGTAATCACAAAGAACTCGAGGAAAGGCTCCAGCGCAGTGATCTGCTTGATGAGCTGCGGGGTGAGCGCATTCTTGGGCGTCTCGATGTTGTCCGACG
Organism: Pythium rhizo-oryzae; assembly: GCA_027475725.1. Classification (NCBI taxonomy): domain Eukaryota; phylum Oomycota; class Peronosporomycetes; order Pythiales; family Pythiaceae; genus Pythium; species Pythium rhizo-oryzae. Next base: position 13,185 of record JAMFLL010000148.1, on the reverse strand, counting down.
CGATACAGAACGATTCCGGGATCTGATTGGTATCCTGGCGCTTCGCAACCGAAATCTAGTGGACGCAAACGTATCCAACTTAGCACTCGCTCGCCGTTTGAACATTGGTCACCCGCTCATAGCGCACCAGCTCCGGGAAAGCCTTGGACAGAGCGTTGTACTGCAGCTTCTTCACGACACCGAACACAAGCGGGTCGAGATCTCCGGCATTCAGACCCACGTTGAAGGTCTGAACAGGATTGAACAGTATCAGCATAGATTGGACACAGAGACATAGAGAGAGTACACGTGCGGTAGCGTACCAGGTAGTCCTTCGACGGGAGCACAAACTGCCACAGTCGCGAGAAGAGGTCGTGGCGCGAGGCGAGCGTCATATCCACCACGAGACGCGAGCAGAAGCGACGGCCCGTGCAGTAGTACTTGTAGTTGTTCTTGCTTTCCTCGATCAGACCCACGCGAGATCCGCCCGACGCCCCAGTGTAGGCAAACTCCTTCACCAACGACGGTTCACTGGCCTCCAACCTATCCAACCATACGCATTCATCAGCATCGAGAAACTCTCAACACATGATAAAAAAAACGCAAACGCACCACTTGTCCGCGATCTTCCTGTTCTGCGACTTGCCGATGAAGTAGTTGACCACGTAGAGTGCTGCGATCGCCAAGCTGCCGCCCTCGAGAAGGTAGTCGTGCTCGGCTACACCAACCACCATACCAAGATCTCATCGTCAGCACATCGTCGATAAGCTCTTAGCGGTACGTCGCAATGATGAAGTCGTCACACGAAAGCATACCAGGAACGGGAACGACGTCCAGGGGCTGCGATTCCGTCTCCTCCGGCGGGGTGATCACCTGCAACATGAAAACCCCATGCACGAAGTCAGTCAATACAGCATCAAGCCAGTCCTGCTTGCTGATAAACCTCGTACCGGGGCCTCCACGCCGTCGAATTCATCCGTGTCCTGGGCTGCACATGAAGCCAGCACAAGCGCCATGAGCGGATCAACTTCTCACCAACGTCCCTCTCTGTCTCTCTCTCTCTGCATATCGAGCGCACGATGGAGATGTAGGACAATCGACAGTGTAAGACGCACCAGCGACGCTGTGCGCGCCCGCGAGCGCAAGCAGCGCGTACGCGACCAACGAGGCCACACGCATTGTTCCGATGGGGGGGGGGAGCTCTCTTTTGGGCAAGAGGGTCGTCAAGTGAGACCGCCACCTGGCTGTTCGTGTCACAATTGATTTTGTCCCGCCGCCCCACAAAAACACCTGGGGTTCTTAAAACCTAATACAGGTTTAATTAGGTTTGATGTGGACCACGTAATGTATTCATCTTGGACCCGCTCGACTCTGAAAATACAGCTTCACCCCCGGAAGCCGTTTCACCTCCCCCACGTTTGCATGGGAAGATGCCACGGGGCCGTCGGCATCGCTGTGCTTCTCGTAGCTTCAGCTTGACTTCTCCTGGTGGGCGCGTCGAGCATCGCGCGCTTTTGGACATTGGTACGCGCTAAAAAAGCTTAGCCCAAGGGATAGCGAGGTTCAGCGCACGTGAGTATCGTCCAAGTTCCGAGAGGTGAAATCCTTGATCGATGGCGAACGAGGCAAAGAGCAGCAGTGGCTCCGAGGGTACGGGTACTTTGGACTTTAGAGATATGTGTGAGGTACTAACCCGCCTCATCGTCACTCCGATTCGCTGTAGATAGCGGAGCCCGCGCGCTGCCACCGCCCCCGCCACCACCGCCTGACGCATGGCGCGAGCCGAATGCAAGCGATTCGGCGGTGCCGCCCCGCTCAATGGCGAAGCGAACGTCAGCTTCATCGGCAGGAAGTGCGTCGATTATGAAAGACGCGCTCAAGCCCAACCTCTCAGCAGTGGATGCCACGTCACAGCTCAAAGTGCTGTGCCGCAAATTCGCTGCGCTCACAGAAAAGGTCAAGGACGAGACGAAGGCGCGCGAAGAGGCTGAGAAGGATGTCAGGCGCTTACGTGCGATCGTAGAAGGTGCGAGACTGGCTATGCCGTATATGGTGGCTTGATTATGTTCACGCAGATTGACCACGACGATTGGCGTGTTCAGGCAACGATACTCCTGTTGTGGCATCCTACCGAATGGAAAGCCAAGCGTACGTTCGTGAGCTGAAGGAAGCGCAGGAAGCGCTGAAGCAAGAGCTGCGCGACGAAAAGGCCAAGAATGCCATGCTCGTGAGCAAGGCGCTGGAGCTCGAGAAAGAGAAGAGTGCACTTTTGACGGCCGCGGCCGCGTCTTCTTCATCCATACCCCATGTGCGGTGTCATGACCCACAATCCAGTAGCTCCGACCCGTCGGCATACTCGTCGAAGCAAACGAATGAGTGGGACCGCGAGCAGGTCGCCAAGATCCACGAGACGTTGCGAATGACCATTGACGAACTCCAGGAGGAACTAACGAGGAAAGAGGTACGACTTCGTTGGTACGTGAAGGTCATGCCAATGTGTAGGAGCTCACGCTTTACTGCGTGGTAAATCTAGGAGGAGCTCAGCTCAAGTCGCGAGCGGCTACAACGTGAGCGCGCGCGCGTCAAGGCGTTGGAAGTGGACCTCCACGAGCGGGAAGAGGCATCACGCGAAGAGCACACCGTGCTCAAGGAGCTTGAGTTTAGCATCCAAGAACAGCGCGACCAATTCGAAGCCATCGAAAAGGAAATGCAGGTCACACAGCGACGGCTGGATGAAGAAGCGACGATTCGAAGCACTCTGGAGCAGCAGATAGAAACGCTCAATGACGTGAATGCAGCGCTCGAGCAGCGCGCCAAGGCGCTCGTGCGACGTCTTGAGCTTAGCCAATCCCTAGTAGACGAGGTGGAAGAGCTCAAGCTGCAAGTGCGCGATGCTGAGGTCGACAAAGAGACACTCGTGCGATCGGTACGCCAACTGTCATGAGTGCACTCCTTTAATAGCTTGGTTCGATTCTGCTCACACTATTTCTCTGGGAATGTCGCAACAGATCAAAGACCTCAAAGAGCAGCACTTTGTGACGGAAACTCAATGGAAGGCACAGCTAGAGCAGCTGCGAAGCGAGAAACTCGTCCTGGCTGCCCAGATTTCGGATTTGCAGAACGAAATCACGTCGCTGCGCACCCAGAACTCGCTGTTTTCAGAGTGGATGTTAGTGCGTAATGACAACCTCGCCGCCGCGCAGCAACAGCAACAGCAGCAGCAGCAGCAGCAGCAGCAGCAGCAGAAGGAAGATGCATTCTGTGAAGCTCAGCTGGAGGCTCATGACCATCGACGTTCCGCTCGGCTCAGCCATCAGCCGCATCGCCCAGAGCACGAAGCCGGTCACTATCCGAACGCCTCACGTACACGCGTGCGACCACTACCTCCCAGCGACTTGGACGACAGCATCTATGCCCACTCTTCCGAGCGCTGTCCGCTCTCCCCATCCAAGACGCGAAGCATGACAACAGCTTCCCCTATCAAGCAGAAGACGCCCAGCTGGCTCGGCGGTAGTCGACGCACATCAGTGTCGTCGTCGTCGTCTGCGAGCAGCAGTGATGGGAGTGAGAACGTAAGCAAGCGAGAATACGACTTCGCCCCGTATCGCCAACCTTCACGTGGTGGTGGAGTCGTCTCGAAGCCGATAGCAAAGACGGTGCCATCAAGTCAAAAGAGCAAACTGAGCGACCACGAGCGGCTACGAGAGCTCATGAACCGTAATCGTGAGCTGCAGAACCGACTGCAACAAGAGACCTTAGCAACGCGGAATCTGGAGCAAGAGATTACCCACATCACATCAAAACGTGGTTACTCAAATTCATCTCGAACGGATACAGACTAATACAGCCCATCGTGTTGAGAGTGAAGTTCTCAGGTGAAACGTCATAGAATATGACACTCTCAATTGTTGTGTGACTTTGTCTCCGAGTGCGCCTCGAGACGATACTACGTGATGGTGCTTGATGCTTCCATCGATGCTTCCGCCTCAGCGTGGATTTTCTTCACGTACTCGATGTGACGATGAGCTTCTTTTTTGAGGTGCTCGTCGAGTAGGTCGAGTGCCTTCGTATGAAAGTCATCACGGAAGATGCGTTCCATCATCGCGATGACTTCCATGTCCCTCTTCCGCAAGGCCATTACGCATTGCGTATCCTCTTCGAGATGCGAACGTCTCGCCTCAACTTTTTCCGATAAATCGCTCGATACCGCATGCACGCCGAGCGACTCATAGCTCCTAGCTTCTTGGAGCATCTTCTGGATTTCAGCTCGAGTATCTTCGACACGTTTCACCATAAACTTGACACATGGCAGCTCACTTCCAAAGTATCTTAGCGCGCCTTCCAGTTGCTGACGAAGGTACGTGGCATGCTTCTCCAGTAACGATTGCCCTTCACTCTGTGCGCGTGAAATTTTCGAGATTGCTCTTTCCAGATTGGCGAAGTCATCTTGAATCGCATTGCGGCTTTCCTTTTTGATGGACGCTCGAAGTACACGCCGATGGTGCTCATTGAATCGTGATGTCGCGTCCACGAAAGCTTCTTCAATCGCCGCTGCCTCAGATTGAAGCTGCACTTGTTGAAGCAACACAGTCTGGATTTTGTCGTTCACAGTGCGCAACTTCGCTTCCAGCGCCTCGCGTTCCTGCTGAAGCAGACTGAGTGCTTCCTCTTGGCTCGCCTTCTTCTCCTCAACGAGTTGCATCTTTAACGCCTTATCGTTTTCCAGCTCGGCCACACGTGACTTGACTTCCTCGATTTCATTTTCATCAACGTGAAGTTGGTCATCGGTGCCTTCGAGGGCAAATGCGAGAAAACCAGCGTCGGATGGCTCCGACGTCTCTGACTCTGGAGATGATGGCGTCTGCGCTGCGAGTTGCATGAGCTTGTCGAGACGAGACTCGTATAGTACTAACGCATCACTTCGGATATCTCGCCTCTGGAACGAGTCTCGGATTGCCTGTCCCTTGACTTCGCTGTCCTTCATCGCTGCAGCTTTGAGCTGTGTTTCGATCTTGAGCATGTCATGGGAAAGTGAGGACACGTCACCGACACCGCTCAGCGACATCCGGTACTTGAGCACGATCCTGCTAAGATACGCAGCGATCTTCTCCACCGAGGCGACGGTATCTTCGTCTGAGTTGTCATTGCCCCCTCGTGGCGGCAATCGATCCATCAAAGTACGTAGCGTGCTAACAACCGCAGCCGCGACCTGTCGATGGGCTGCACCGCTCTTGCCCTCACGCTCCACCGACAGACAGTTCGCCAACAAAGCCTCCAGGTTCTCGTATATTGCCTCTTGCTTTGGGCGCACCGTCAACATGTTCAGCAGCAATAGCCGCAGCGCATCGCACTGGAAAAACACCATGGTCGCGTCGCTGTACATGGTCAGCCGGCTCCACCCCACGAGCCCCACGAGCGCTGCATGGAGATCCGCGTGACACGCCGCGACTTCCAGGCGGCGAGGCAGCGGCAGTTGCGCTGTCTCATGGTTGGTCTCCTACGTGCTCACGGGCACGTGAACAAAGTCAGCAACACGACGCAGACGCCACTGCCATTCGATCGCTGCGCACCTGGTTGTCTTCGCCGTCGCCGTCGCCGTCGGCTTCGCCGTTGGTTGAAAGCGCCTTCTTCTTCTTCTTTTTCTTCTTTTTCTTGTCGTCCGCGAGGGCGGCGCCGCCCAGCGCTGCCGTCGGCGTGGTCGCGGTCGGCCGTGAGTTCGCGGAGCGTCCGTTCAACGCGCCATATCTACAGACCCAACGCACGCCACGACGCCAGTGAGGGCTCGTTCGATAGACCGCATTAAGGCGCAGAGAGTGGTGTACGTACGGGTTCGACGTCTTCACTGGGTCGCGCGCGAGCATGGCGGTTCGTGCGTTTGAGCGAAGGTGCTCGTGGTCGTATCTTTCCGCCTGAGTTTCTGGACGTTTCTGCACCGGTTCAACAGCACCACATCTTTTGAATAGATCTGTCTCACACGGTACATATTCCCGCGCGAGACTGCCATGACGCCTGCAGTGACATTGAGGAGACGACACCAACATGGTGGGAAAAAAATCGGGAATCGGAATCGGAGGTCTCACTCCAACTGCGTATATTGTCTCAACATGCTATTGTGTAGGGGAAAAGCAAGGGGGGACCGACGGTCCGTCCGCCACCTTCACCTCGCGTGGTGGTGTCGGCGAACTCTCTTTCTTTGTCTCTCTTGGGCTTTCCTCCTCTCCGTCTCTGTCCCATTGTTTTCGTGTCAGCGTGGGCCCCACCTCTCGCGCTCGTCACCCGCTGTGTTCCGCGTATCATCTGGTGCAATCTATTCCGACGTGTTGATCTCAATTCGGCTGCCACGACGGATCTGACCCCAGCCAATGAGTCGCCAGTGCTTGTCAATACGGCGACTGATCGCGATCTTCTCGCCTTCCTGCGTGCACACAGGCGCCGTGAGCAGAATCTTGGCCAGATCCTGCTTGACGGCGAGCACCTTGCCACCCGTGGCGGTGGAGCCAATGTTGACCATGAGCACTTCGGCCTTCGAGAGCTTCTGGACCTTGGAGGCCTTGCTGCCCTCCTGGGTCTTGACACCGAGCAGTCGCTTCAGCAGGTAGAAGTTGATTTCCAGCTCGGTGAACACGTGCGGCAGGCTGCCCTTGAGGCCGAGCACCTGACCAACGAGACGATCCGAACGCGTCAGCGTCGGGTCGATCTTCGTGCCCACACCGATGAGGCCACCGGGCACAGCGTACTGCAGGTCGTTCTTCTCCGCGAACAGCGAAACGATGCGCGAGTAGATCGGCACGCACATCAGCTTGCCCTCCTCGTCCTTGCTCACGATACCCGGACGCACTTCGATCTCGTCACCGACACGGAGCACACCCTCGAGGATCGAGCCACCAGCAACACCACCCTTCAGGTTCTCGACCTCCTCACCCGGCTTGTTGACGTCGAACGAACGGATCACAATGAGCTTGGGCTTGGACGTAAAGTCACGCTTCGGGATCGGGATGTTACGGCAGATGTACTCGCAGACAACGTCGATGTTGTACTTCAGCACGGCCGAGATCGGAATGATCGGCGCATCGTGAGCGACGGTGCCAGCGACGAACTTCTTGATCTGCTCGTGCTGCGCGACCGCGGCGTCCTCCTTGATCAGGTCAACCTTGTTCTGGAGGATGATGATGTTCTGGAGACGCATGATCTCAATCGCAGCCAAGTGCTCCGACGTCTGCGGCTGCGGGCACACCTCGTTACCGGCCACAAGCAGGAGCGCGGCGTCCATGACGGCAGCACCGTTCAACATCGTAGCCATCAGAATGTCGTGGCCCGGGCAGTCGACGAACGACACGTGGCGCTGGAGCACCCACACCGTCTTGCCATCGATCTCATCGACGAAGCGGTCCGGCTTGGAGCTGCCGAACGCGCGGTAGCAGCCGATGCCCGTGCCGTTCTCAGCGCGGTAGATCTTGGCGTTGGCGTAACCGAGCTTGATCGTAATGTTACGCTCGAGCTCGTTCTTGAATCGGACGGTCTGCACGCCCGAGATAGCCTTCACGACGGTCGACTTGCCGTGGGCGACGTGGCCAATCGTACCAATGTTGATCGTGGCCTGACGACTGATGACCTCGGGCGTGAGCGGCGTCAGCTCCTCAATCTTGAGCTTGGACAGGTCCTGCACCGAAAGCTGCGGCTGCGTGATCTCTCCCATGGTGGCGCTGTCTGTAGTTCGGCGAGACGATGGCTTGCGTGTTATGGACACTTGCGTGGAAACGGCGAGCGAGTCTGGCGCAACCATTGACAAAATGAGAGCCACAGCGTCAGCGATCGACTCGTTTTTCCCACCCACTGGCGTCGCCCTCCGTCTCCCGTTTCTATCCACCCACTGTGATCCCCGCCGCGAAAATCAACCCACCCTCGGCCGTTGGTGTCGGTCTGTCTACCACGGCCAGCGAACAACGATCCGTCGACCCGCGGGTCTGCACACAGAGCGGGCTCTCCATGGTGAGGTCGACCCAGCCCACAAGAAATCTCCTCTGGTGCTGTACCCACGGGCGGAGCGGAGGGGACGCGGAGGGGACGCGGAGGCGGAGGAGGAAAGTGGAGGAGGCGGAGCGGTCCCCCATACTCACCTTGTTTCCTGGGCGCTTCCTTCACTTTCTCTCCGGGCACCCTGGGTCGCCCGAGCGGAATCACGTGGCTGGAAGCAGGCAGCGGCGGCAATATCCAATGGGCGAGCGTTCGCGCGCGGAAGTGTTTAAAACGCTCTATAGTGTTTGAAACACGTCGGGCGGGACCAACCGTGTACCCGTTCCGTGGTACCGCGGATCGCCGAACCACATGAAACGGCGCCAAAACCGGGCAGCTCCAAAATGGCGGCGGGCGGCCTCATGTGGGCGCAAAACCGCTGCCGCGGTCGCTTCCTGAGGGATTCGAGCCGCCAAAGAGACACGCCATACATACGCCGGTAGCCGGTTGGGAGCTGCACGGCGAGTCCCCCGTCGGTCGCACGCGGCTGGGTATTCATTTTATGACCCGCGGCGTTTCTAGCTGACTCGGGAGCGGATGGCGTCGACCACGGCAAGCGGCGGCGGCGGCGCGGTCGCTGTCGGTGCCAACAGCGGCAATGTAGCGAGTGCGACGGCGGCAGCGGGCAGCGCGCTGCTGATCCACCGCCACTTGTTCGGCATCAAGGGCGCGGTCAAGAACCACATCGCGTTCGCCGATGAGAACCTCGTGGTGTATCCGTGCGGCCACAACATCGTGCTCCACAATATGGAGTCCAAAGAGCAGCAGTTCATCCATGGCATGGATGGTGCCGGCGTGGGCGGCATCATGGCCATGGGCGTGTCGGCCAACAAGCGGTACGTGGCGGTGGCGGAGAAAGCCGACAAGGCGGTGGTCCACATCCACGATCTCACGACGCTGCGGCGCCGCAAGACACTCTCGCTCGCCGATAACATGTCGGACACGTGCGTGTGGGTTGCGTTCTCGAGCGACAACAAGTACTGCCTCACACAGGGCGGTGCGCCTGACTGGGTCCTGTCGCTGTGGCTGTGGGAGAAGACCAAGCTGCTCACGTCGGTCAAAGCCACGAATCAAGCTGGTGGTGCCGTGAACCAAGTCGACTTCAGTCCAATCGACCCCACAACAGTATGCGTGAGCGGCAACGGCATCATCAAGTTCTTCAAGTTCATCGATGGGCAGTTGCGCCTTCAGGCGACGCCACTGAAGCGCGAGCCCGCAAATTTTCTATGTCACGCGTGGGTCAACGACGATCGAGTCGTCGCAGCCGCGGACACCGGTGAGCTATGGCTCTTTGAAGGCATGGAGTTCCGGCAGGTCTTGGCTTCGTCACCGACTGACGGCAACTTTGTGAGCTCGATTCTGGGCTACTCGAAGGGTTTTGTGTGCGGCGGTTCTGGTGGCGTCATTCGTATCTACGACCGCAGCGATGACGGCCGCGAGTATTACAAGAAGTCCAAGACGTTCACCGTCGAGGGCAACATGAGCACTGTCTCCAACATTGCGATCAGTCCGACCGAAGATTCGCTCGTCTGCTCACTCGAGAATAACCAGCTCTACGTACTCACGCTCTCTAGCACCGATATTCTGAAAGAAGACGCCATGAACTTCGAGCTCCTGTCGACCTCGTTCCATGCACCGGGCAATGCTGGTGCTCACATTACGGGGCTGGACACATGTATCCGCAAGCCCCTTGTCGCCACATGTGGCCTAGATAAGTCCGTGCGCATCTGGAACTACCTGGACAAGTCCACGGATATTATGAAGTTCTTCAAAGATGACACGTACTCGATCGCGTTCCACCCATCAGGGCTCCACGTCGCGGTTGGCTTCACCGACAAGCTCAAGCTCCTCAACATTCTCATGGACGACATCCGGTCCTTCCGCGAGTTTTCAATCAAAGCGTGCCGGGAAGTGCGCTTCAGCCACGGTGGGCAATTCTTCGCGGCGGCAAACAACAACGTCGTGCAAGTATATTCGACATACACAGGTGAGCTGGTCGCGGTGCTTCGAGGTCACTCAAATCGTGTGAATGCTATCGCGTGGAAACATGATGATCGTAAGCTGCTCACGTGCGGTGCCGACGGCTCGATCCTCCTCTGGAACATCCGCACGGCGTCCAAAGTCAGCGATGGCCACTCGCAGGCACGATGCACCTACACCGACGCCATCATTACACATGACGCCGACGTCGTCTACGCGACAGGCACGGATGGTCTCCTCAAGGAAATCGACGTCGTCACTGGTGTAGCCCGATCTGAGCACTGGGCGGGGGGAATGGCGCTCGGTCCTTTAGCGCTGGCAGCCTCTCAGCAAGTACTCTACGCCGGCACTGTCGAGCCCAATCGTCCTGGCAGCCTGCGCGTGTACCGGCTCCCGCTGGAGAACGATGCTGCGCTGATGCACGGTGGCTTGCCAGGTCACTTAGCGATGCTTGGGAGTCCCGGTGCGTCAAGTCAAGCCGGATCGTCGCCTCAACAACTGAATAGCGGGAATCCGCAAGCTGGTGGAAACGGCCCCAATCCACAAGGAGGATCCCCTGCGACAGGAGTGCCGAATGCAGCGGCTGGGGCGAGTCAGTCGTCATTTGTAGAGTACCAGTGCCACGATCTACCCGTCACGCGTCTCCGCTTGTCCTACGACAATCAATTCTTGTTCTCTGCGGGCGAGGACGGTTCGTTGTGTATTTTCGAAACACGCGATCTCGTGGGTAAGGCCTCCGGAGCGAACAAGGTGGGAGGTGGAGCTGCGAGCAAAGAGGCAAGATCCATGGGTGTTGGTGCCAGTGTTGCGGGCGGATTGGGCGCCAGTGGTAGCGATGGTGGCGCTGGTGGAAGTGGGTCAGCGAGCACGAACGCCAATGGTCTGCCATTCGCCGAGGAAATTTTGGTTACTAAGTCCGATCTGGAGGAGAAAAATCGGGTCATGAATGAGTTGAAGACGAAAGTCGATGAACTCACGCTTCATAACGAGTATCAGCTTCGGCTGAAGGACATGAACTACAAAGAGAAGATCAAAGAAGTGTCGGACAAGTTCACGGCGGAACTCACTCAGGATCGCCAGCGTTGTGCGGATTTGCAGGAGGACAAGATGGATATGGAGAGCGAGTACCAGAAGAAGATGAGTGAGATGGCCAAGAGCCACAAATCGGAATTCCTCGAGCTCAAGACTACGTACGAGGGCAAGATCCAGGCTGAGAAAGACCGCTACGCAGCACTCGAGCAAGCTCGAGGCGAGCAAAACGCTCGTCATGAAGAAGAAAACCACCGACTCGTCGAAAGCCATACCCAGTACCTTGCCGAAATGACCACCGAGTATGACCAAAAGGTTGCGCAGGAGCAGGAATTGCAGGCCAAATGCGCGAAACTGAAGGAGGTATTGGTTCATACAAACGAAGGGCTGAAAAAGCAACTCGAAGAGGATGCGGAACTCGAAGTCGAGGAGCTGAAGATGAAGTACGAAGTGAAATTGCAAGAGGAACGCGAGGCAACACTCCGACTCAAAGGCGAGAACGGTATCATGAAGAAGAAATTCTCGGCGCTACAAAAGGACATCGAAGACCAGAAGGAGGAGATCCGTTCGCTAGAGGAAAAGGGTAAAGAGCTCTTTGAGAACATCAAGGGGCTAGAGAAGGACATTGAAGGCCACAAGAAGGAAATCCGAGAGCGAGAAGAGACGATCCAGGACAAGGAGAAGCGTATTTACGATCTCAAGAAAAAGAACCAGGAGCTCGAAAAGTTCAAGTTCGTGCTTGATTACAAAATCAAGGAGCTGAAGCGCCAGATTGAACCGCGCGAAAAGGAGATTGCGGACATGAAGAAGCAAATCGAGGAGATGGATGCTGAGCTGGAACAGTACCACAAGAGCAATGCCGCGCTCGATCTCATGATTGGCGAGCTCCGCCTCAAAATGGATGGCATGCAGAAGGAAATGGACGCGCAGATCCATCAAGTAGCGATCGGCAAGTTGCTGATGAAGCAAGTGCAGAACGACATCCTTGTGTGTGCACAAGTGCTAGACGACAAGAAGGCGCTAAAGAACGCCGTCATGGCGCTGAACAAGAAGTACGAAGAAGGCGTCGCGTTGGATGCCAAGGAGCCCAACTCGCAGGCCGAGTACAATCGCCAGCGCGAGTATCTCGAGAAGGAGGTCGAGTCGCTCAAGCGTAAGATCATGAAAGGCATGGCGATAAATGAAAGCGAGCTCCATCGCCTTCAGCGTGAGAACGCGTTGCTCACGACTCAAGTCAACGAGCTTCGGCGGGAGTTCCACAATGTCAAGATGTCGTCCCAGGAGCTACGAGAAAACAAACGCAAACTGCAGCACGGTAGCAGTGGTGGCCACGGGAAGAGAGGCGGTGGTATCGAGACAATGGAGAAGATGCGAGAGGCGGAGCTGCAGAAGGAGCAGATCCTGCAGCTCAAAGAGCGGCTGACAAGTCTCCAGCGCGCGGCTGGCGGTGGTCTCCAACTGACGCTCACCGGTAGTTCGGGTGGCTCAACGTCGACAAGTGCGATGCGGAAACCGATGCCACCCGGATCAGCGGCCTCATACAAACTGCCGCCTGTATGATAAGTAGTACCGCACACAGATGAAGCACACAAGAGCTTTTCGATGACTGTAACAATAGCATGCTTCATGTAGCCGCTTGTCATTTCGCCGGAGGCGCCTTGCGTTTGTCGCGCTTGTACATCTCCCGACTCTGGCGGAGAATCCGCATCTGCCACGACCACACCACAGAGCAATCCGTGTTAGCCAAAGGAACAAAGGAGGCGAGTTATTGCCAGCGTGGGGACCTACATAGTCCAGGAGGTGTGTGTTGATGTTGATCCTGTCGGGGATGTGCACAAACAGCACAGTGCGGCCCATGACGAAGACCTCATCAAAGTGGACGCGCTTACCGTTCGGCTTGGTCTCGGTTGCATCGAGAAGCGTGAAGCTGTCGACGTCCAAATACCGCACGCATGAGCAACCATTCCGTTCTCAGAGAGGCATAGCGCCCGACGTACTCCATGTCGTGGAGCACTTCCTCGACCACGCCCTCGACGATACAGTCGTTTTTGAGGTCGATACGAACGCGCAGCCCCACGAGACTCTTGAGCAGCAGCAGCAGCGACCGAGGGCGGCGGCGGCGCGGCATTCGCGCCGTCTCGGGGGGGCTGCTGGGCGGTCGCGCCGCGCTCGGGCGGGGTGGCG
>JAMFLL010000147.1:39554-59273 GCA_027475725.1 Pythium rhizo-oryzae | reverse complement strand
GGCGACGCGCGTCGTGCTGCTCTTCTGCCACGGCGGCAGCCTCCACAAGGGCGTCTGGTCGCCCATCATCCGCCGCCTGCGTGCCGCCGGCGTGCGCTGTGAGTGCCTGGCGATCGACTGGCGCTACCACGGCGAGAACGCATGCGACGACGAGCCGGCGACGCTGTTCTACGAGTCGCAGGACCCTCACCAGCCGCGCGTGGCCCACCCGGCGAACCACTGGCCGCAGTGGGCAACAGAGCAGCTCCAGCAAGTCGTCACCAAGCTGAAGGCCAACGACGCGGCGATTGGACGCACGACACGGATCATCGGCGTCGGCCACTCGATGGGCGCGGCGACGCTGCTCAATCTCGAGGTGGTGTACCCCGGCACGTTCGAGGGGCTCGTGCTGTTTGAGCCGACGCTATCGTTTGAGTTGCGGATCTACGGCGGCGCCGCGTGGGCCAAGACGATACTGGTCGCCTCCACACTCGCGCGCGAGGACACCTGGTGGGTTGTTCACGATCCAAGCTGTACTATCGGTCGCTCACTGACGTGTTTTCTGACTCTGCACGATCACAGGAACTCGAGGGAAGAGGCGGAAGCGTACGTCAAGTCAGCGAGCGTCTATCGTCGGTGGCATCCCGACAGCCTGGACGCTTTTCTAAAAGGCAGCCTGAGGCCGTCGCGCGACGGCACGAAGGTGCGCTTAGCAACGCCGTTACTCCACGAGGCCGCGCTCTATTGCCACGAGATCACCAACTACACACGACAGCAGCTCGCACGTGTAAGATGCACGGTCGCGTTCGAGTACGGTGCGCTCACCGCGATTTTCAACGTGTTTGGCATCAGCGCGCTCGTGGACGCGCTACCCAATCAGTTCTCGCTCGCCGAGCCCATGGAGAAGCTCTCCCACCAAGCGATTGTGGAAGACCCGGACGTCTGCGCGAGTCGAATTCTCACGCAGCTATGGAAGCTGCCCGTCTTCCGTGCGACTCACGCAAATGAGAGTCGACTGTGAGAGACACCACCCCGGCCATTTATTCCGAGCGACCTTGGCACAGATTCGAGGCTGAGCTTGGTGAAGAAAGCAGAACTGATTTATGTTGGACCATGGCATTATTGCCTGATGGCGTTTACCGCCTATGTGTACTTGAACAACGGTAAAATGAGTTGCGGATGTATGTAGAGCATTCCTACGCGCGAGATACGGGAAGCGCACCCACTATGGTTGCGATGCCGGCCATATCACATATCATGGGCCGTGATTCACAGCCAGAGGGACCTCGGACGAAAAAACACGGAGGACCTCCGTCTTTTTTCGTTGAAGGTCCAGTGTTGGGAACTTCGCCAGGCAGCGGCGCGACCCTTGCGAGGTTTGCAAGGACCCGGCGTCCACGAGCCGCAGAGTCCGTGGGGTAGGTCCTTCCTTGTCTCAAGATCCACGGACAGCACGAGCTCAATCTATTCCTTTTGTACCAAGCTCGAAAACGACTCACCAACTCAAATGGTTCCTGCTGCCACGCTGGAACGAGGCAGCGCTTCACAAAAGCTGAGTCGACAGGCACGTTGGATCTCGCGCTGCCGCAATCGAATGGTCTTCAAGAGATATCTCGCTCATGGGGATTCGAAATAGGCGAGGAAGATGCACAACGCTTGCACCTCGGACCCCGAATACTGGGAGCTGGAGGACACACCGTCAAGCCACACAGCTCGAAGGGGTTGTCTCCTAGTAGTGTGGCTCCTGTATCACACGGTGCTCAACACTGGTCGAGAAATGCTCCCAAGCCCGTAATGGGCATTTCTCCACCAAGAGATGTACCCATTATTGTCACGTGAATTAGTATGTAAACTTCAATATACACAATATACACATGTTGGAATCATTAAATGTACTGTATTAACGTTGTGATCTCCTCCTTTTCTGTCAAGCACGCCGCTGGGCCGGTTCAACGTTTTTCCCGCGTCGCCCATCTCTCTTCTCGTTCCATATCTCGCGACTTCATCCAACGAATCCGGCATTTGACTGGAGTGTCGTCTGACCACGGCTTGTTCCACGAGAGATTCTGCGAAGAAGAGAACTCATCTTCTCCCACAAGCCACCCAAAGCCCCACATAGTCTGTACCCAGAGGCAGCCGCTGGCGTGCTTTCGATTCTCGCCCCCGGCGTCTTCACTTTGCGATTTGCCTGGACGGCACCCACACCAATCACTACTAAACCAAAATGCCCAAGCTCGGCCCGCGTCGCACGATCGTGCTGCTCTGCTTCATCAACTTTCTCATCTTCCTGAACCGCGGCATCATCCCGGGTGCGCCCGAGAGCTTCCAGACGTTCATCTCCAAGTCCCTCGGCGTGCCATCGTCGCGCCAGAACTTCTACTTGGGGCTGCTCTCGTCCGTCTATGTGGCCGCCACGGCACTTTTCTCGCTGCTGTTCGGCTACCTCGCCATCTCACACCGCCCTTTCCGGCTCATCGCGTGGGGCATGGCGCTGTGGGTGCTGGCGGCGGTCGTGTCTGGACTCGCCTACGCGGCCAACAGCTACTACTTGCTGGTGCTCGGGCGCGTGCTTGGTGGCGCTGGTGAGGCGTCGTTCCAGTGCAACGCCATGCCGTTCATTAACCGCCACGCGCCTAAGAAGAACAGCACGCTCTGGCTTGGCGTCTTCATCGCGTCCGTGACAATGGGCGGTGCCGGCGGATACATGTACGGCTCCGGGTTCGCTGAGTCGTCGTTGACATGGGCAGGCGCGTTCTACGTAGAGGCCGTGATCATGCTACCTGTGATCGCACTGATTGTGTTCTGCATTCCGGAGCATCTCGACGCCGTGCCCGTCGAGATCATTGGGGACCTCTCGGGCTCGCTCGTCCAGGGCGGCGGAAACAGCAGCACATGTACGGCCAACACGTCGCCGGTGGTCGACGGGACCTTCGTGCGCCAGTGGTGGCGCGTGCTAACGAACGTGCCGTTCACGCTCATCGCGCTCGGGTACGCGGCATACACGTTCACACTGGGCTGTTTCAGCACGTTCAGCCCGACGCTACTCATTGGGCTGGGCTTCTTTGAGACGGAGTCGGACGTGAGCTTCATCTTCGGCGTGGTCGTATTCGTCGCCGGTACCGTGGGCACGATCGTCGGCGGACTCGCGCTTGACCGACTCACAGCCCAGAACTCGGTCTCTCCAGCGCAACGCAGTCGGATCGCCGTGAGCATGATGTTTCACCTGCTCGTCGCTGCGACCGTGTGCGGCATCGTTATGATCTTCTTCGTCAACTCCAAGACCGGCTTCTTTGTGTGGCTCTCGATCACGTACTTGTTCATGTCGGCGCTCGCACCCGCGGAGACCGTCGCCGTGATGGAGCTGTTCCCCGAGTCGCGCCAGGCCATGGCGGTCGCGGCGAACACGGTCTTGCTGCTCGTGTTCGGCGACATCCCGTCCCCAGTTGTGCTCGGTTGGCTCAAGGACACGTGGGCGCCGCGCTGCGGCACCGTCGAGATCGACGGCGACTCGAAGCTGAGCCCGGACTGCTACTTGGACCGCACGGGGCTCCGTAACGTGCTGCTCTTCTCCGTGCTCTGGCTGGTTTGGGGCGTGTTCTTCTGGGCCGCCGCCAAGTTCGTGATGCGCCGCCGAGGCGAGAAAAGCGCGATCGTGATCGAGAGCCCGGCCATCGTGAACTAAGTCGACCACGCCGAACTCGTTGGCCTTGATATCGTAATTGTCAGCACCGATACATGGGTCATGGTCGTGTGCGAGAAGAGGGAGAGACCAGGGTGAGGCACCCGGCTGCCGTGTCTGGAAAGATTGGTTCATACGTTGCTCTCATTCCGAGAGAACAAGCCTAGCTCTTCTCGGCTGTACAGTATGGGTACGACACAAAGCAGTCAGCACTGGGACCTAGGTAATTGCGTGCTCCGGAAGGCTTCAGGTGACCTTGGAGAGTCGCTACCGCCGTTGTACTAAACGCCGGAATGGGCGCCGCTAGTCTCACCAACTTCAACTGGCGGAGAAGGCCGATAAACAGCCTGGCACTTGGATAATAAAATAAGCGACAGAGGACAAGTACTGTCGGATTCCTGCACCTAACAAAGCACTTAGGTGTCGTTTATAACAGTAGGTAAATGGCCATGAACTCCCTATTTCAGTGATCTAGACACTTCCAGATAGTGAGACTTTTCCCTCACTTGAAACGGTTTACAAAGGTTATTAGTAAGCGAAATTTTTTTATGAACGCATTATCTGTGATGATGCTGAAGGTTTTAGACAGGATCCAGGATAGTAGAGGTTTTAGAAGCCCTCCTCTCCCCATCACCTGAAGGGATCAGTTACCTACACGTGCAAAGACGTGGCCGCCATATTGGGGCGGCCATTCTCAGTTCCCCTCCGAATGGTTGCTGTGTGTGTTGTTCCTGTTTCACCCCGCTCTCGCTCGATGTGGAAGAGCGCTGGGGAGATGGGAGAGGCGAGGAGGGTCTCTTTGCTCATCCTGCCTTGACGTTTTCTGTTCTGCTCCTTCCGCCAAAGCCCAGCGGAACCCGATGCCGGGTGTGTTCTGATCTCCTCGCCACACCGCCTTTCGCCCTCGCGCGCACACACTTCACGAACGGTCTCCGATAACCAAAATGGCGGCGCAGTTCGGAGAGCGCCGCACGATCGTGCTGCTCTGCTACATCAACATGCTGATCTACATCAACCGCGGCATCATCCCCGGCGCGCCCGAGAGCTTCCAGACGTTCATCTCCAAGTCGCTCGGCGTGTCGGTCGAGCGCCAGAACTTTTACTTGGGGCTGCTGCTCTCCGTGTACGTGGCCTCGACCATGGTCTTTTCGCTGCTCTTCGGCTATCTGTCGTTCTTGCGTCGCCCATTCCACCTCATCACGGGCGGCATGACGCTCTGGGTCGCGGCCGCGCTCGTCTCGGCCGTGGCCTACTACACCACGAGCTACTACCTGCTCATGCTGGGCCGCGTGCTCAGCGGCGCCGGCGAGGCCTCGTTCATGTGCAACGCCATGCCGTTCATCAACCGCAACGCGCCGCAGAAGAACAGCACGCTCTGGCTCGGGCTGCTGGTCGCGACCATGACGTGCGGCACGGCCGCCGGGTACGTGTACGGCTCGAGCTTTGCCGAGTCGTCGCTCACGTGGGCCGCCGCATTCTTCGTCGAGGCCGCGCTCATGGTGCCTGCCATCGCCATGGTGGTGTGGTGCGTGCCGCCGCGCATGAACGTGATCCCAGGGCCGTCGGGCACCGCGGGCAACCACGGCGGGCTGCTCACGACCGACGAGCCGTCGCACGCGGACAAGTCATTCGTGCGCCACCTCATCGGGCTCTACTCCAACTTTGTGTTCACGCTGCTCTCGTTCGGCTTCGCGGCGTACACGTTCACGCTCGGCTCGCTCTCGACGTTCAGCCCGACACTGCTCATCGGGCTCGGCTTTTTCGAGAACGAGACTGACGCGAGTCTGCTGTTCGGCGCGGTCGTGGCCGTGGCCGGTACCGTGGGCACCGTGCTCGGCGCGATGATCCTCGATCGTCGCACAGCCGCGACGTCGTTCACGCCGGCCAAGCGTTGCCGACTCGCAGTCGACATGCTCGTTCAGGGCATGACGATCACACTCGCGTTCGGCGTCGTCACGTTTTTCCTAACGAGCTCCAAGATCGGCTTCATGAGCGTGCTGGGGCTCACCTACTTCTTCATGGCGGCTCTCAACCCGATCCAGATGGTCGCGATCATGGAGCTCTTCCCGGAGTCGCGCCAGGCCATGGCGGTCGCGGCCAATACGTTCGTCGCGCTCGCTGGTGGCGACGTGCCGGCGCCGTCCGTGACCGGGTGGCTCAAGGACTCGTGGGCGCCGCGCTGCGGCACGGTCGAGATCGAGGGCAAATCTGAGCTCAACCCGCTCTGCTACCTCGACAGCTCCGGACTGCGCAACGTGCTAATGTTCGCGGTCCTCTGGCTCGGCTGGGGCGTGATCTTCTGGGGCATGAGCAAGTTTGTGCTGCGGCGCAAGGGCGGCAAGCTGGATGGCGCGATCGAGAGCCCGGCGATCGTGAGCGGCAGCGAGTCTAATCGTCCGTCGTTCATCCCCATGGGCATCACGCCGCGCTAAGAAAGAGTGTGCACCATGTGCGTCGTGTATGCGATTGTCTCCCAACTAATATAGTCTGTGGTGTGTATTCCTCCTCCTGGAAGCGTCGATGTTCGGCAATTAGTCGTAGCCTTCGTAGTTGCTCACACCCATGAGTCCGATCCAGCGGCGCGACTGCTTGCTTCGCCCGATGTAAAACTCGGGGCCCGTGTACTCGCCGCGGTTCACGTGAACGCGGCGCCAGTCGTCGAACGACTCGTACACAAGACGGCGCAGGCCGATGAACTCTGGAATCGAGCATCTCGGGAACACGGCGCATTCCTCTTTCGACGCGTACTCCTCCCGGTCAGGGTTCGAACTTAACTTGACTGTGAGGGCTGGGCTCAACTCGACTGTGAGATCTATCGGTGGTACCGTTCCATCCAGATCGGCCCAGCGAGTACTTATCCCCGGGCGTCCCGAGTTCCAGTACGGCGGTAGGAACCCGCAGTGCTGGAGCATTGCATGCCTCTCCTCCAACGGATCCGCCTCGAATCTACCGAGCAAGCATGGCGTGAGAAGCTGCTCGCCGTCCGAGTAGGTTTGGAACCGCCGGCGTTCGGGACGCACGAGCTTCTGGAGTGTGACCAAGTCGAGGAACAACGAGAACGCGCGT
Source organism: Pythium rhizo-oryzae (assembly GCA_027475725.1). Classification (NCBI taxonomy): domain Eukaryota; phylum Oomycota; class Peronosporomycetes; order Pythiales; family Pythiaceae; genus Pythium; species Pythium rhizo-oryzae. The sequence goes on along the minus strand of JAMFLL010000147.1, from coordinate 52,549 downwards.
TCATACTCAGGCCAGTCACTGGCGACCAGCGATCGATCGACTTGGACCTTTGCGAGGAAGCCGAACTGGCTCGGTCGGAAGTACGCGCCGATGGCTGGCCACGATCCATAGTTTTCGCCGAAGAAGACGCCGTTGACCTTCCCTCTCCGCCCCGTCGCGCCGCCCCACGCAAACCGCGCCGCCTCTGACTGCGCGCGACACGACTTGGTCCACTCTCGTGGAGTCATCCCATCTGGTACGTCTAGGAACTCGTACTCTTCGTCGTCGTCCCATTCGCCGTCGACGACCTCATCGTCTGATCCACCCGCGGAGCTGAACACGTCCGGCACGTGCTCGCCCCAGACGCCGCTGATGTCTTCGACGTTAAACGCGTCGACCAGCGTCGAAAAGTCAAAGTGATTGAGCACAATGGAGCGCCAGAAGGCCTCGTTGCTCGGGCCCACAAGACGCCCGAGGGTCGGGAACGCGATGCACAGCGACCGGATCGTCTTCAAGATCGCAAAGCTCTTGGAAGCGCCGACTTCCTCGGCATCCTGCGGAATGAACGTGGCGATCAGCTCGAGCAGCGCCGGCTCAGAGACGAAGACCTGGGCAACAGCGGCCGCGACGACATCGAGCGCGCCGCGCTTCGTGCGCTTGGAGGGCGGTGAGGGCGCACACGTGTCCATTTCAGGCGAGGCGGGATGATTGGAAACTATCAAGACGACGCTGTGGGGGAACAACACACCCGAGCCAGGGCTATGACACATTCACTGAATGATTCAGTACCGTTCCGAGCTATGAAGGTGGTTGATGCGTAATTACGAGGTGGCCATTGACGGTCCATTGAATTGAACCGGGGGACTTTGCCCGTTGGACCGAGCCGTCGTTCATCCCCATGGGCATCACGCTGCGCTAACTGGAATGCGCCACAAAAAAGAGTGCACCGAGTGTGAGTGCGAGTACGTCGTTGTCTCCAACTAATATAAACTGAGGTGTGTAATATCTACTCTTGCTGGCAGCGTCGATGTTCGGCGATCAGTCGTATGCTTCGTAGTCACTCCTGCCCGTGAGTCCGATCCAGCGGCCGGACGCCTTGCTCCTGCCGATGTAGAACTCCGGGCTGCACTCCTCGCCTCGGTTCACGTGTACACGGCGCCAGTCATCGAATGACTCGTGCACCAGGCGACGGAGAAAGACAAAGTCTTTTGCGTCACCTAGCGGGAACACGGCGAGCTCCTCCTTGTTTGTGGCGTACTCCTCGCGCTCGGCCTCCCAGAACATCTCCTCGGTCGGGCCCCAGACCTCCACGAGCGGTGGCGCCGGCCCGTCGAGCCCCGTCCAGCGCGCGCGCACACCCCAGTTCCAGAAGTGCGGGAAGAAACCGCACAGCATGAACATCTCGTGGTCGTTTTCGCTGGTGAGGTCGTTGTCCAGTGCGCGTAGTAGGCATGGTCTGACAGCTTGGTCGCCTTCCGAGTACGTTCTAAAGGCGTCGTTCGGGCGCACAAGCTTCTGGAGCAACGCCAAGTCGCAAAAGAGAGAGAATGCACGCTCTTGCTCGGGCCACTCGCTCGCCATCAACGTTCGATCGGCCTGGATCTTCTGGAGGAAACCGTACTGAGTGGGCCGGAAATGCACATCCAAACGGCCCCACCACTCGTAGTCCTCTTGGAAAAGTACTCGGGGTACGATTCGTCTGGATTCGCTGCGAGCCACGCGTCGAGCGGCGCCTTCGCTGGGTTACGGCACCAGTCGGCCCAGTCCTCGGGGCTTGCGCCCTCTTCTTCGTCATGGAACGCCTGCGGGATCAAGTCCCAGCCGATTTCGTGGACGTTCTCCACGTTCTTGTAAAACGTAGGCTCAACAGTGAAGTCAAAGTGGTTTAGTACCATCTCCCGCCAAAAGAGCTCATTCCGTGCATCAACCAGCGGGCCCAGCGCGGGGAACGCGCGGCAAAGCGCCTTGATCGTCTTCAACACGGCAACCGACTTGGACGAGCCGACATGCTGCGCGTCCGGCGCCACGAAGCCCACGACACGCAGAAGCAGCCCCGGCTCGGCCGCTACCGCCTCACCAGCACGACAGGCGTGCGGTGACTCGAGCTTCGCGCGCTTCGTCGGCGACGACAGGCCCGCCGCTTCCATCGGACGTGGCGTGGTGTGACTCGTAGTGGCTGATGGAAAGTGGGGAGCTCGCAACGGAGGGACGGCCAGATATGAGATATGGCCGGTATTTTGAAACTCTTCGACGGAAGAAGCCTGTGTTAACGCATATATTGGTTATAAAGGTTATAAAGCATAAAGTTATTATATATGTATATATAATAGATTGATCATAAATCTGTGTCGAAGTCTCTGAAATCAAATGCTTTGGAAGAATGTATACAAATACACCTCTGCAGAGATGCTGGCGTGAATGAATGCGTCATGTGTCTGAGACCTTCGACAGGGACCGGATCCCCCCGATCACGGAAAGAGTGTGGACACAAGAAGCGTTGGGTCCGTGCTTGAGCTGCCTGCGGTGGCAACGCTTAATGCTGGCTCTGGTACTCTTTGCGTGGCGGTTTCAACCACCTCTTTAATCGGAAGTACAAGGCTTTGTGACGTACGAAGCGAACGGTTTATGGGTCTGCCTTTGGACGCGAACCTCGTCGGTCAGAGTCGACTGGGGGCGGTGTGGGCCGCCTGAAACGCCGGAAACGTCATGAGCTGCTTGTGGATGCGCTGCGCGCACAGGTCCGGATTCTCCATGATCGACATGTGCGACAGCTTGGGCAGAGCCTCGGCGACCGAGATCTTGTCGGGCGCGGCGTCGACGATTTGGAGCACGCCAAAGACGTTCAAGATGCCCGTGTGGGAGCCGTACATGAACACGACTTTGCTCTGCACCTTTGCGAGCGACTGCTTCGTGAAGTCCATGATCTCGTGGCAGAAGATCGCGGCCTCGTGGAGCACTGGCGTCGCCAGCCGCACGCGCTTGCCGTCCGGGGACTTCCGCAGCGCGCCCTGGATGGACGCGTCCAGGCTTTCCGGGTGCCAGTGGCGGTACATGATCGAGTTCTTGATGTACCCGACCGCCTCGTCTCTCGAGTTCCTGCCGCATACACAAACAGTTAGATCCTCCTAACCTCCCCCTTCCAGCTCTAGACCAACGCACCACGTGTCCTCGCGCGCCAGTGTAGCGCCCACGAGCCACGACGACGCCCACGTCATACCGCCAAACATCTTGGCCTCGAACGATAGCGCCGGCTCAAACAGCACGAGACCGTCGAACGTCCCAGGCGTCACCACTTCGACCTTCAGCAGCGCCGCGGCACCCATCGAGTGGCCGACGCCGATCACGCGAGTCGTCCGCCCGAGCTTTGCGTCCTCGCTCTTGAGAGTGGCCACAGTCTCTCGAACCTCGTCAGTGGTCCATTGAGGCCAGTGGCTCGCCGGGTGGGCCACACGCGGATGGCGCTTGTCGTTGCCTTCGTAGAACAACGTCGCTGGCTCGTCGTCGCAGGCGTTCTCGCCGTGGTAGCGCCAGTCGATGGCGACGAACTCGCAGGTAACGCCGGCGGCGCGAAGCCGGCGCTGGATCGGCGTCCAGACGCCCTTGTGGAGCCCGCCGCCGTGGCAGAACAGCAGCACGACGCGTGGCGCCGACGGTGATGGCGGTGGTGAGGTCATGGCAGTGAGAGGTCCAGTCTTGATCTGAGCGAGGGCAGCCGACGAGGGAATCAAAGCCATGTGAATCATCCACACGTTCCCTCTGATATGCTTCAAGTTGGAAGGTCCCCCGAAGGTTGCGCGTGGCCTCTTTGAACTGGGGAATGTGGACCGTGGCGGGACGGTGGTCGACGGTGCGTGGTCATTGACTGGGAAGAAGAGACCTCGGCTCAAGTTTCTCGAGACTTCGCCACAGGCGCTCAAGGTATCAGCACAGTCACGGATTCTCGCCAATCACCTACATCGGATACGACTGCTGTTTTGGCCTCCGGAGACCCCTATGGAATCGGGGATAGCTACAGTAATGCATTGAAATCTAACCGGGAGGAAGCATAGGTTGTTCTCAATAGGGATCACCCCACACGTGCGAAATACACATGGCTCACTTAGACGAAGCCTGTTTAGAGCCGACTCAGGTTCTGGTGAGCGGCCTGGAAAGCAGGGAACGAGTTGAGCGCTTTCAGGATGCGCTGCGCACACAGGAGCGGATCCTCCATAACCGACATGTGCGACAGCTTCGGCATGGCTTCGTCGAGCGCAATCTTGTGCGGTACAGCCGCGACTGCGTCGTACACACCAAACACGTTGAAGATCGAGGTGTGCGAGCCGTACAGAAGAACCACGCTACAGCTCATGGCAGCGAGTTGCCGTCGCGTATAATCCGTGATCTCGGGGCAGTACAACGCACACTCTTGGATTAGTGGCGTTGCCAGCCGCACGGTTGTGCCGTCGGGCGAGTACCGGAGTCCGCCGTCGATAAACGCGTCGACGCTCTCAGGGTGCCAACGGCTATACACGGGGGCGGTCCTTAGGTATGTAATTGCGTCCTCCATTGAGTTCCTGTGAATACGCCAACATAAACACGTCAGTTTGTCTGATGTGCGCCTGGACATCACACGCATTTCTCCGACATACCAGGTGTCTTCTCGCATCAACGTGAGGTGCACGATTGAAGACGTTGTCCATTGAATCCTACCGAACACCTTCGTCTCGAACGAGAACGCCGGCTCGAACAGCACGAGACCATCAAAGGTCCCTGGTGTCACCACCTCCACGTTCAGCAGCGACGCAGCACCCATCGAGTGTCCGACCCCAATCACGCGCGTCGTCCGCCCGAGAACCGCGTCCTCGCTCTTCAGCTCCGCGACATTCTCACGGATCTGGTCGGTGGTCCATTGCGGCCAGTGGCTCGCCGGGTGGGCCACACGCGGATGGCGCTTGTCGTTGCCTTCGTAAAACAACGTGGCCGTCTCGTCGTCGCACGCGTTCTCACCGTGGTAGCGCCAGTCGATGGCGACGAACTCGCAAGTGACGCCAACGGCGCGGAGACGACGCTGGATCGGCGTCCAGATGCCCTTGTGGAGTCCGCCGCCGTGACAAAAGAGCAACACAACACGAGATGCCATCGTAGTTCGGGAGTACAACGAGAGAACTGTGGGTTACGAGGTCGAATCGAGTGTGGCGCTGAGCTAGGGTGCTTCGTGATGTGGCCGCAGACCCCGAAAATGGAGGATGTGGACTGAATGTTGCGCGAAGACACTGTACCCATTAGGAATATCTCACATCACGATCTGATTCCGTGGTGCCTGTTGTGGGTGCGTGGGTGCAAACAGTCACGGTTGCTTGAAGCACACCAACATTCCACTGCCAGTGGCAGTGGCACCGCCGGTTCGAGCGCTGGCGCTTTGCCGACGTGATCTGCTATATAGCAACTCCGGTTCGACGCATTCCAAGTGTTGACTGTGAACATGAATGAAGAATCAAAAGGGTAGAGAAGTGCGCCGCGAAGCCAAGCAAATCAAATGAAAAGTGACTGACGAAAACACTACGAGGAGTAATTACTGGAGTCCTGACCGAGTCATGAATACGACTACGCGCGCATTCAAGAAGACCCGATCCAGCCCATGGCTTTAGAGTCGACTCGCTTGTGTGCGAGTAGCCTGGTAGGCGGGGAACGTGTTGAGCGCCTTCACGATCCGCTTGGTGCAGAGGTCCGGGTCCTCCAAGATCGACATGTGAGAGAGCTTTGCAAGTGGCTCGTCGAGCGTGACTTTGTCCGGCACAGCCTCCGCCATGTCGTGCATCGCGAACACGTTCAAGAGCACGGTTCGAGAGCCGTACTCGATCACAACATTACAGCCCGCTGCGAGTTGGTGCCGCTTGATGTCGGTGATCTCGTGACAGTACAACGCCGACTCCTGGAGAAGCGGCGTCGCAAGGCGCACAGTCTTTCCATCCGGTGAACGTTTGAGAGCGCCCTCGATGAACGCTTGGATGGTCTCAGGGTGCCATTGGCTGTACACCGGCGCGGTCTTGATGTACTCCACCGCCTCCTCCATCGTGTTCCTGCACCAACAGAAAGGTATCAGCAAGCGTTAGAATCGACGGTTCGAGTCAAAGGTCGCTGTAGAGCCTTACCAAGTATCTTCACGCATCAGAGTGAAACCAATAAGCAGAGATGTCAAGCGCATCCCACCAAACACCTTCGACTCGAACGAAACCGTCGGTTCAAACAGCACAAGCCCTCCAAGCGTACCGGGAGTGACCGCCTCCACGCTTAGCAACGTTGCCGCACCAATCGAGTGGCCAATTCCGATGACTTCCGTCGAGCGTTGCAGCCGGTTATCATCACGCTTGAGCTCCGCCACGACATCACGAACGTGATCACCGGCCCACTGCGGCCAATGGCTCGCCGGGTGGGCCACGCGCGGATGGCGCTTGTCGTTGCCTTCGTAAAACAGCGTCGCCGGCTCGTCGTCGCACGCGTTCTCGCCGTGGTAGCGCCAGTCGAGGGCGACAACCTCGCAGGTGACGCCCGCAGCGCGGAGCCGACGAATGATCGGCGTCCAGACACCCTTGTGGAGGCCACTACCGTGGCAAAAGAGCAGCACGATACGAGACGCCATGAGGGAGTAGTCGATATAGAGACGGCAGCAAAACAGACAATGGTAACCGCAGGCCGAGCGGCGAGATCGGGGTGGCTAAATGAAGCACCAACCAAAGATTCGGTGTAGCCATTCGAAAATCTCAGCTCACCATCTGAGTCCTGTGAACCCACGGTGTCAATCCCGTGGGTTCATTCCAGGATTTCATTCCGGGATCTGGATTACGGCACTTGGGTTGGGTTCAAGGCTGCGGTGGCGACTCACTCTCGTTTGACTTGCGTCACGCAAGTTGTGTGACGCGCCTTCATGGCAAGCGTCGCGCGACTGGTTTCGAGCAGCCAGAGTCCAACGGTGGGTGTGCAACAACTGAGACCGTATCCCATCCATAAACTGAGTTAGGTTGTGCGCACCAAAACGACAGTCCGATGGCGAGCACTTTGCGCACTCGAATGGCGCTGCAGCAGTCGACACAAATCAAACTACTCGCGCAGACGACAACAAGCATCTTGTTCCGGACTGCAGACGTATTGAACGATGGGCCAAGCTGTCTCCCTCTACGATGAGCCCATGCCGACGTGGCACGACGTGCCGCGCACCAAGACTCACCAACGCGGCGCCGCCAAGCTAAGTGACTCCCCGCCAAACGCCAAGTCTCACATGACGCTCTACACGAACCTCATGGAGCGCCGCCGCGTCGACGATGGCTCGCGCAACATCTTCGGCTGGCGCAAGAAGGACCCCGTCACCGGCGAATTCGGCGAGTATGAGTGGGTCACGTACTCCGAGTTCCTGGACCAGGTTGCCGATATGGCGGCAGCTATGGTCCACGAGCTGGGACTGAAGCGCCAGGAACCTGTCGGCGTGTTCAGCAAGAACCGGTACGAGTGGGTACTGGTGGAGCACGCTGTGAACCGCATGGCGTATCAACTCGTGCCGTTGTACGACACACTCGGGCCTACGGCGATTCCGTTCATCCTCAACCAGACGGAAATGCGCGTAGTCTTTGTCGGTTCTGAGCAGTTCCCTGCGCTCATAAAGAGTCTGGAGCAGTGTCCGCACGTCAAAATCGTGGTCCAGTTTGAGGACGTCGACAATGTGCAGCGCCAGCAGGCGCGCGCCGTCGGCGTGGAGCTCAAGAGTCTCAGCGAGATCCTCGAGATCGGCAAGAAGAAGCCCGTGGACGCTGACCCGCCGCTTCCCTCGGACATTGCCACGATCTGTTACACGTCAGGAACCACGGGGAACCCGAAGGGCGCCATGCTCAGCCATCTCAATCTCGCTATCGCAGGCACGGAGGGCGGTCACCTAGCCAGGGTCGTCTCCTCCGATGTCCACCTGTCGTACCTGCCGCTCGCGCACGTGTTTGAGCGGCTCGTCCAGGTGCCCGTTCTCGCCGGCGGCGGGTGCGTCGGCTTTTACCAGGGCGACGTGTCCAAGCTGCTCGACGATATCGCGGCGCTGCGTCCGACGGGGCTCGCCGGCGTGCCTCGCGTGTTCAACCGCATCCACGGCCGCATCTTGCAGCGCGTAGAGAGCGCCGGCGGCCTCAAGCAGCGGATCTTCAACCACGCGTTCGAGTCCAAGCGCGCGCACCTTGCGAACGGATACGTGCACCACAAGCTCTGGGACACGATCGTGTTCCGCAACATCCAGCAGCTCGTGGGCGGCCGCCTGCGTGTGATCATCAGCTCCTCGGCGCCCATCACGCAGGACTGCCGCGAGTTCCTGCAAGTCGTGTTCTCGTGTCCGCTCGTCGAGGCCTACGGACTCACCGAGACGGGTGGGACGACGACCATGAGCTCTCCGGCTTTCCGCCAGGGCCCGCACGTCGGCGGACCCGTCCCGGGTGTGCAAGTGTGTCTCCACGACGTGCCTGAAATGAACTACACGAGCAAGGACTCACCGGCACCGCGCGGCGAGATCTGTGTCAAGGGGCCAACCATGTTCCACGGATATTTCAAGGACCCGGTGCGAACGACCGAGTGCTATGACGCCGACGGCTGGTTCCACACAGGCGATATCGGCCAGTGGAACCCGGACGGCACGCTCAGCATCATCGACCGCAAGAAAAACATCTTCAAGCTCTCGCAGGGCGAGTACGTCACGCCCGAGAAGATCGAGAACATCTACATGAAGAGCTCGCTGGTCGCGCAGGTCTTTGTCCACGGCAGCTCGCTCGAGAACTACGTGATCGCCGTCGTGGTCCCCGACCGCGAAGTTGTGGTCGAGTGGGCCAAGCGCGAAAACCTAGGCAACTACGCGATCAGCGACCCCGAGGTATCGCGCTTGATGTCGTCCAAGGCACTAAAGCAAGCGATTATGGACGATCTCGAGCGCGTCGCAACGAAGCACGGTCTCTTCGGCTTTGAGCGCGTGAAGAAGATCCACGTGGACACGGAACTTTGGACTGTGGACAGCCAACTGCTCACCCCGACCCTCAAGATCCGCCGCGTGCAGCTCCGTGACCACTACGCGGACGTGCTTGCTGCGATGTACGCGGAGAAGCCCGTAGCCCGGGCCGTGTAGGAGAATAGGACGGTAAACGTGTACGATATATCACTTGCATTGTTGATTTTTGTCTGAACGACTTCTCGGCAACGGCCAACCTGGGTCCTCTGTCTCACACACGCACTTTAGTTCTCGAGCACGACGCGGAAACGCGGCTTGCCCTGGTCCACGAGCGCAATGCCCTCGTTCACCTCGCTCATCGGGAGCTTCTGGATCCACGGGAAGACATTGTGCTTGGCCGCGAGCTCGAGCATGTCCTTGGTGTCCTTGATGCCGCCAACGGCGCTACCCACGACCGAGACCTTGGACATAATCAGCGCGAAAGCCGAGATCTCCATCTTCTTGTTGGGCGCGCCGACCATGACGAGCTTGCCGCCCTTCTTGATGCAGCTGATGTACTTGTCGTACGGCTGGTTGTCGGCGTCGGCCGTGACGAGCAGCACGTCGACGGACTGGGCGGCCTTGGCGACGTGGTCCGGGTTGCTGATCACCACAAAGTCCTCCGCACCGAGCTGACGCGCCTCCTGTTCCTTGTTCGGCGAGTGCGAGAACGCGACGGGCGTCGCTCCGAGCGCCTTGGCGAACTGGAGACCGAGGTGGCCCAGACCACCGATGCCGACGATGCCCACACGCATGCCAGCGGACACGTAGGCCTTGAGGGGCGTGTAGACGGTGATGCCAGCGCAGAGCAGCGGAGCGGCGACGTCGGAGGGGATCTCGTCGGGGATCTTGAAGGCGTAGTTGGCGCTGACGCGCACGTAGTCGGCGTAGCCGCCGTACGACTTCTCGCCGTCCTCGTACTGCGCGTTGTAGGTGAGCACCATGCGGCTGCAGAGCGGGTCGTCGTCGTTCGCGCACTCCTTACACTTGTCCTTCTCGAGACAGGCCCAGACCATGGCACCGACGCCGACGCGGTCGCCGACCTTGAGCTCCGCGACCTCCGGACCGGCCGCCGTCACCTTGCCGACAATCTCGTGGCCAGCCACGACGGGCCACTTGGCGTCGCCCCAGCCGCCCGAGATTGTGTGGAGGTCCGAGCCGCAGATGCCGCAGTGCGAGATCTCGATCTCGACGTCGTTGGCGCCGAGCGGGCGCGAGACGTACTCGTAGGGCTTGACGTTGAGGCCGGCCTCGTAGGCGGCGTAGGCCTTGACAGTGCGCGGGGCGGTCGACATTGCGATGGAGATGTTGGGCTCGGTTCTTTGAGACGGTAGATTGGAGACTGGGCACTGCACTGCCCTGCGTCGGATCTCTGGGGACTGCGGAGTGAGCGTTGAGACTCTCGGCGTGGTCTTGTCCCGCGAGGAAGGTGCCCTTTCCTTGAAGCAGGAAAGAACAGGCGCGGGCAACGGGCCAACGTGCCTCGAATTGGTTGGCCTTCAACTCGTCGGGGGTAGCCACGTCTGCCGACCTTTTGAGGCCCGCACGTGAATCTCCATGTGCAGGTACAGTGATGACCGACGGGGTCTGTGCAGCGGGCGTGAACCGCCCACATTCTCTGGCGAAACTGGTGCGTGTTGTCGGAGGAGCAGTGATGATGCGCTCGCTGTACACTGTCAATCTTTGTGCGCACGCAGCCCTTCAACTTGAAGCCGAGATCGTTTGTTTCGAGCCCTTCATAGCACAGTACTGCACCCCAATTTGAGGCCCACTCACGTCACGTGAGTGTGCTGTGGGACAAGCCACCACCATGCCGCTGATGAGACTCTCCGTGATGACTCGAATCGCTCCGAAGCGACTCACAAACTGTACAGTAGTGTAAGTACCGGTAGACTGTCTACCGGCACTAAGACACGTCGTGCTGGCACCATGCTCGACTCGAGTCTCCGGGCGTTCGGTGGCGTTCGTGAAGGCGGCCGGCCACGCTGGAGCTCTTTGTGGTGAGCTGGGGATGGGTCCGATCCGGGAACTGTCCCGGCTTTGCGAGGGAGGTGCAAGTGGGTGAAGTGGGTGACACCGGTCAACTTGACCCTTTTTACAGGTCCAGACTGTAAATACGCGCATTTGACGGTCAAGAGGGCGGATTTACTCTTCTATCACCTGTAAAAATGAACAGCTCAGTTACCGTATTTGGAGGTCAATACACCATAATATATTACCTCCCAATACGGTAATTTAGCTGTTCATTTTCACGGTAACTCAGCTGTTCATTTTTACCACCAGCTCGGACGGACGTCCCCGAGCTGGGTTTGCAGTCGTCTACAGTGCACTGTCCTCTCTGTTCTCACTTATCGTACTCTCTTGCCGAGTCCTAGTTCGGTTCCTTACACCGGTCGCATCCAGGCCATGGCGGTCAAAGGCCAGAAACGACCCGGAATCCCGCGACTTGCCCTCTCGAGGCCTAGATCCTGAACTACCTCCGCGGCACGGCGCCGTATTGCGTGCCGCAAATGTGTGTTGGTGGGTGGTAGTGGCTGGCGAAGAGATCTCTGTGACAGAGATCACTTCTCTGTGACAGAGATCACTTCGCCAGCCACTACCACCCAGTCTACACAGAGTCTGTGGTGTGGCCGTCAACATATGATCACGGGCGCTGGATAGCGACCAGACATTCAATCCCCCTGGCAGGTGAGAGACGCAGGTTTTTGTCGTGTTGATACGTCGCTTTCTGGAAATCCACGATTTCTCATAATCATCGTCATCATCACGGTCATCATCACCATCATCATCGCTATGCAACGTCAACTTCTTCAACGCCGTGGCAATAATCTGGCGAAGGCGTGGCGTGTACGGGGCGGTCAAAAACGTCATCGTCAACGAGGATACTGAGTCTTACAGTAACCGCCGGAGTCCTTGGTACAAGTTGCACCGTACAAGGTCCCAGAGAATGCGTACCGTGCTACAGCAGGAGGCAAACAGCCCTTTTAACGACCAGCCGTTCATTGCATAAACACGGTCGATCTCCAGTCTGTTCTTCATGATCCCGCGACGGAATAATACGAGTCAAGTTCTCCCATTTTGCTGTGCTTACGCACGGCGTTTAGTGTTCAGTGTTCACGTACGTGTGCGGTTGAAGAAATCGTAGTTGTACACTCCCCGCATGAGTGGCGCTCCACCAGTGGTGGACCACCACTGGTCGCCGACGGATACTATTGAGAGCGACCTTCACTCCGTCCAGTCTGAGCCACTTCAACTTGTTTGGAAGGAGTGACGGTCTCTCGCGTCACAATGAGTTGTTGTTGGGTGACCTCCCCCGAGCAAGCAACGCTTTCTAGCGCGATATTCGGCCCTCAGCACTCTCCGTTTGAGACGCATGTTGTCCTCGTTGAGGGAGAGAGTACTGTAGAACAACTCCACGCCGCCTTGGGCACAGCGTCGACGGCCATTGCTCAGCTCAAGTTCGTAGGCTCCTGATCTTTTGGCATTGTGCAATTCACTCACAAGTACGACAACCAATTCAAGCAACTCCTCTCGAACCATCATCATGGCCTCCAGCGTCACTGCTCCTCGCAAGATCAAGGCCCTCGCCGCCTACGAGGCCGGTCTCAACGTCAAGCCCTACGAGTCCGTCTCGCGCCCGCTCGGCGCCAACGACGTCGAGATCGAGATTTCGCACTGCGGCATCTGCGGCTCGGATCTCCATACGATCTCGGGTGGCTGGGGTGGCGCCAACTGGCCGGTTGTTCCCGGTCATGAGATCGTCGGCAAGGTGACGGCGGCTGGTCCGGAGGTCGCGGAGCTCAAGGTCGGCGACCGTGTCGGCGTTGGCGCCTTGGTTTGGGCCTGTCTCGAGTGCCAGGAGTGCAAGAATGGCGACGACCCGCTGTGCGATCGCATGGTACTTACGTATGGCGCGCAGTACGAGGACGGTGAGAAGTCGTACGGCGGCTACGCCGACTTCGTGCGCGTCAGCGCCAACTACGCCTTCAAGATCCCCGACGAGATCCCCTCCGACGTCGCCGCCCCGCTG